>CABHPP010116509.1:14962-43075 GCA_902168425.1 Peromyscus attwateri | reverse complement strand
CACACACACACACACACACACACACACACACACACACACACACACACACAAAACCCCCCTGATGATTGCCCTGTGCTAAGCTCATCTATTGTCTGTGTCATTCCCCTCTCCATTAAAAACAGAAATAGAGTGAGACAATTGACATCCATCTAATTTGTCATCCCTGATAACCCTAAATACATATTCTTTCAATCCCCATTTTGGGCTTATCATGGAAGCCATCTAATCAATATGCACCATGGTTGCAGATACTTACAAATATTGGCACGAGTTCACAAAATAACATTAATTAACACAGTCATTTTAGAGAACATTTTACTTTGGAAACAGTATTTGCCACACACATAGCATATTTCAGCAGATAATTATCATCAAATGCAAAGAACATAATTTTGCCTGAGGGGATATCATTCTCTTTTTTTTTCCGTTTATAAATTGACCATGTCCGTGGATGGCAAAAACATTTCTCTGTTTCCCCACAGATCCCATCAGTGGACCCCAGGGAAATGAGTAGGAAGCACTGAAGCAGCTACCAACTGTCCAGTACCATCATTTGGTGTGTACTGCAGGGGATGCTCTATGATAGTGACCCAGTTTGCTGAGAACTTCTCTCTGTTCTTATTGCATTGAATTCTGAGACAGTTTAGTATCAGAGAAAAGAGCTTGAGTATTTTTTGACCTATTATTGAAAATACTAGTACTTCTTAAGGGCAGATGCAGGGTTCTTCTCAATTGCATGAAGATGAGTCAGAGCCTTATGTTTCCTCCTAGCCACGCTTCTTCAAAAAATATTTTATAGATGAGCTGGGGGAGATATTGAAATATGGATGGTGACACAAAGAAAGAAGAAATGTTGGTCTATCAATCTCCTCTCCCTAATTTCTTTGTCATACATTGATGATTTCCCACTAATTTGAGCAATGGCAGCTGTTTGGAAATTTTCCGACATTCTTTTATTGAAAGCTTTATGAAAGATTCAGGCAACCAGGCCTGTTGCCACATATGATCACATTTTGCAAAGAGCTAGACTGTTTCCTTGAACATTCGACTGTAAGCCACGTGATTATCTGTGGTCAGAGCATTTTTCAGGCACTGCCAAAAGTATGGCTGAGCCTGTGGATTTGAAGGCCACTCAAGGACAGAACTCCCACAGAGCCTCTTCCGGAGCTGAAGAAACTTAGACTTCTGCAGAGGCTTCTCCAAGAATATCAAGATAATCACATCCACTTTTTCATCCATGAGCCTCTGATGGGACAAATAAAACGCCACCTTAAAACTCTCTGTCTTGGCATAGTTCTGTGTCATCACAAACACTGTCTTTTTGCTGAGCTGTATGCTCTGGGAAAGGTTTTCTAGAACTGGCTGCCCTGGTAGCCAATCCCTTTCTTCTAGACACAAATTAAAATGTTTCTCTCTTGGATCTTCCAATTTAGCCACCAGCTCCTGTAAAACCCATTCTGTCACAGCCGAGTTTTTAGTGTCGTACACAATAAAAGCATCATAGCAAGACTCCATGGATTGCAGGCGTTGGTATCCCTTTATCTTGGCTTTCCAGAAATAGTAAATGTACCACATATCCCAGAAAAAGAGGTGACTTGCTGTCATAACTACCATCAGAAAGAGGACTGAAGATACGGAAATGGAGAATAGAATTAGGTTAGTGAGATCTAACTCACACGTATATAGATCCAGGGATACGACACTCTGGCCTTTGTGTGCTCCTGGCCCCGCACAAGTCACTTCAGTGGCCAGGTAAGGAATGTCAACATCTGTGTGATTAACCCACCAGACAAACCAGACAGCATCACAGTTGCACAGAAAGCGATTGTGATGTAAAAGCAACCTATCTAGATTGTTGAGGACGTTTTCTGGGAAGCTAGTCTTCTGAATGACCTGGATCCTATTTGAACTGAGGTCTAGATAGCGCAACTGGAAAGCATCTTCTAGAAAGTAGTTTGTCAAGTGCCTGATTTGATTATGCTTAAGAATCAGTTTCATGAGACTTTTGGAACAGTTGGCTAATCTTTCAGGGACAGTCTTTAGCTGGTTATGGCTGAGGTCTAAATTTTTTAGACGTTTCAGTAATGCGAGTTTATCCCAAGAGAAATTTTTGAGTCCATTTTCAGCCAAGGAGAGAGTCTCTAGATTTGGTGGCATACCCTCAAACACCCCTTGAGGCAAGGAATTCAGGGAATTTCGGGAGATATCTAATTCCTCTAAGTTGAACAAATTCTTGAAGAAGTCCAAGTATCTGTTATCACCATCTCGCCATAAAACATCTAAATGGTTGCCTCTGAATTCCAGCACTTTAAGAGAGTCACTTTCCATGGTCCTGCTAGCAGAGGTAGAGATGTCATTGTCATTCATCATGAGTTTCTTCAGAGACCGTAATTTCTTGGTAAAGTTTAGCATGTGAGTAATTCCTTCTGCTTGAAAATAGTGGCTGTTACTACTTAAATCCAGAATTTCCAGTTTGTGGAGCTCTTCAAAGGCTGTTGAGTACAATAAATCAAGCCGGTTGTTGGAGAAATCTAAATAGCGCAGCTCTCTTAGTGGCTGGAATTCACTGCCATTAAGAGTTTGGCCAATGGTGTTTCCTGACAAGTTGAGGCATTTGAGGAATGAAAGATGCTGAAAATCAGAGGGCTTGATAAAAAATATATTATTTCTACTTAGGTCTAAGGTCTGCCCATATGCATGGCAGTCTGCATTCAAAGGTAAGAAAGTAGGCAACTCTCTGGTTTTGAACCTACAGCTCCGTGCATATTCATCATATCGGAAATAATGTAAGGTCTCTAGGACCTGGGGCCCATGCCGGTCTACAGAAGCTCTGGCATTAAAACAGGAACCAACTTCTCTTGGCTCTTCTGAAGGGGATATTTTATTCATCGAAAGGTCTATGAGTTTGAGGTTTTCAAACTGTTTGAAAATGTTGAGGTCAACAATTTTTATGAAGTTAGTGCCAAGGTCAAGAACTTCAAGACTGGGAAGCTGGTGCAATGCAGAAAGGCTAGAGTTGTTCAGCTCTTTAAAGACGTATCCCTTGATATGCAGAATTTTCAAGTTTCTCAGTGAAGAGAGTGAATGCGGTAAAGTTATAGATGCATGGTAGACCTGGAGCTCATAATTGAAGGACAGATCCAACTGGACAAGATTGGGGAGAAAATTCAAAAATTTAGCCTCCTCAATTTCTCTGGCCAAGTAGTTTTGGGAGAGGTCTAGTTCTTGGAGACTTCTCATGTTTTTAAACCACGTGTGGGGCACATGCTGAAGAGAGTTACTGTGTAGGCGTAAAACTTTTAATTCTGTCAATGAATTGAAAGCATTGTCGTGGATCTGTAAGGGGGAATTATTTTCACACGGTGTGCACACATATGGGACATTATAACAGCGAGGGCAATTTCCACTTAGGTCGAGAATTTGCAATTGGTTGAGGTTATTAAAATCGTCTTCTTGGATTTTCGTAATGATGTTGTTATAAAGATAGAGTTCTATTAAATTAGATGGCAAAATGGTGGGGACAGCTGTGATATTGTTACCCTTCAGTGAGAGAACCTTTAAATTTCTCATAACAAGGAAAGCATCTTTTTCAATTGAATAGGAAACATTGCAAGGATTTCGATAATAACAATTTTGACCCAGGTAGAGTGCTTCAATGTTGGCCAGTTCTGTTAGATTCTCCTTTGTGATGGAGAAGATATTGTTGGCCTCGAGGCTCAGAAGCTGTAAGCTGGATGGGAGATCCTGAGGTATCTCTAGAAGTTGGTTTCCATCCAGATAAAGGGCTTTCAAGTCAGAGAGCCCACTAAAGCTCCCAGGTCCAATCTGCAGCCTTTTGGTACACACATTGGCTTTGGACCCCAGTAGAACTGGTACACAGTTGCATCTGAAATCGATCTCTTCCAAGTGATTCAGCCTACGAAAGGAGTCTGGAGAGATGCTTGGTATGTGGTTGATGGTAAGGGTGAGGTTGGTGGTATTAGTGGGAATGCCCTCAGGGATTTCTGTCAAATGCTTGTCTGTGCAGTCCACCATCACTTGGGTCTTTTCGAGATCTAGCTTGACATCACAAGGTAGAGTTTTAGGAAACCATCGAGACCCAAGGACTCTAGAAACTAAGGTCATATTTAAAAAGATGAAAATTTGTCTCTTCAGTGTCCATATTGGAAATACCTGAAAATAAAAGGAAGAATAAATTGTTATAAAATATACCGAGGAACAATTCAAAAGTCCCATTTGCTTCCTCTCTCTCAGTAAATTATAAAAATAAACAGCATAGATCTTTTTTTTTTTTATAATAGTGTCAATAGCACCTCTGGTCCTGTGATTGTACTTGTCAACCATTGATGTTTTTGATAAATTGCTTTTATGTTTTGCTTGTAGAATCTCAGCTTTCTAACAAAATATCTTAAAGAATCTTTTACATTTATTATTTATCTTTTGTGAGTATACATGTGTGTGTATGCATGTGGGTGTGCATACAGCAAGACAAGATTGTGGAGGTCTGAGGACAACTTGTGAGAGTCTGTTCTCTCCTTCCACCTTTTGGGTCCTGCAGATCAAACTCAGGTCATCAGGCTTATTGGCAAGTACCCTTACTGTCTTAGTTACTGTTCTATTGCTGTGATAAAACACCATGACCAAGACAACGTATAAAAGGAAACATTCAGTCAAGTTCTTGTTTATAGTTTCGGAGGGTGAGTCCATGATCATCATGGCAGGTAAGCATGACACTGGAGCAGTAGCTGAGAGTTCACATGTGATATGCAAATTGCAGTCAGACTGGGACTGGCATGGAAGTTTGAAACCTCAAAGCCCAGCCCCAGTGACACATCTCTTTCAGCAAGGCTACACCTCCTCCAGCAAAGCCATACCTCCTAATTGTTCCCCAAAGATCCATTAACTGGGAGCCGAGTATTCAAACATTAGCCTATGGGGCCGTTCTCATTCATACCACCATACTTACCTCCACCAAGCCATCTTCCTTGCTGCCCCAAACAGTTTTGAAGATTCAGAAGCAGCATTGTCTATTAATTGTTACATAGAGTGCTACAACAGAGAGGCACTAAACTACAAAATTTGGGGGCTAAGGAATGCTAAAAATATATACACTTGAGAAGAACAGTGCATTAAGACTCCAGTGTAATTAATGTTTTCTTGCTAAACCTTCCTTGGAACATATGCAAAAATCTTTCATGATTGTCAAGTCCCATAATATTCTAAGAACAAAAATTTTTAAAAAAGATCCATTCTCTATTACAAATTAAGACACAGCTCAGCAATAGTAGCTGGTTTTCCAAATGGCATTCGATTATTAAACATGTGTTTCTGCCATTCTGTAATCTGGGTCTCTCCTTGGATTGTTTTTGGAAGTCACTGCAGAAATCACCTCCACGATGATTTGCCGTGCTTTCCCTGTACACTGGGTTTTGTTAGCTTTTAGGGTTTGAGATACCTAGTTGGGGGAGAAAACACGGAGTTACACCAACCTTGAAGCAAACTGCTGCTTCGAGCTGACAATGCATCAGAATTTGAAGGAGAGCATTACCCTGCTTGGGGAGAGTGGAGCCTGATCTTTGAAGGGTCTTTGTGAGAGAGTAGGAAGAGAGGAAGGTGTTGGACTATTGGGAGAGAGTCCAAGATTTACTGACATCACCATGTTAGATTAGAGACACTTTTTTTTCCTTTTGAAAAAAGAAGGTGTTTCTGAGGAGGGTATTTGAAAAGTCTCAAGGGTATTCTTGGAAAAGGAGCTTCTGGAAAAATAATGGGTCTAGTTAGTATGTGATGTATCCAGTGGTCGCTTTTCCTGCCTGCTAGCCAGACTCCTTTTAGGGCTTTGTTATCTGGAAGAGCCCATTCCCAGGAAGCTGAGGAAGGGAGAAATGTGAGGGGAGGGAGGATACAGCTGGGTGTGGCCTGTCAGCTTCCAACAGTGGCTGGGCTGATTAATAGACTGCACCTAGAGGGTGTGGAATGTACTATGTAACTTTGGAAAGGTACGAGTAGCATCATCAGGGCACTGCCTGGGTGAGCCATACTCACATCAGCCACACTACTGGTAGAATGGGATGTCTAAGAGGACTGAAGGAGACCATAGTTAAACATTGTGCTAAGACTAAATAAACCAAGGACCTCTCAAGAAAAATGGAATATATAGGCACCCATTTCTAAAGGCAATTATAGTGGTATTTTATTTGTACTGAAATGTGATTTTATTTGTATGTTAATAAATAAAGTTGCCTAGGGGTCAGAGCTATTAGCAAGCCATAGCGAAAGCCAGGGCGGTGGTGGTGCACACCTTTAATCCCAGCACTTGGTAAGCAGAACTAGGTAGATCTCTGTGTGTTCAAGGATACAGCCAGCATTGGAGACACACGCCTTTAATCTCAATACCAACCATAGAAGACCTGGAGGTCTGTACAGACAGGCAGTGATGAGGCAGTCACGTAGTTGGGTTTATGACCAATGAGAAGGAAGAACAAGAACTCTTTATAAGACAAACGCACAGGAAGTAGCTCCTTTTTCGGAGAGGTCTCTTGGCGGGAGAGGCTAGCTGGCGGCAGGTGGGTAAGGCTCTTAGCTCTGACCTCTTGGGCTTTTATCTTTACATTGGCTCTGTGTTTCTTATTTAATAAGACGGTTGGTTACATCTACAGGCAATACTTATAAACATCTGAGTGTAGCATAGGAGGCTTTCCAGTGATAAGTGAGAGACACTGAAGAGGTCTGTTTACCCACTGGCACCAAGGCAGAGTGACTTAAAGCATGGGCTTGCTCTTATCAGGAGTCTGTTAGTAGTCTACTCCAGAACTCTCTTTCAGATTCACTAATACTTGTGCATGGGATGATCCATCCTGCTTTTCTATGACAGACTTGTAGTTCAACTATTGATTATGTCCTAGCATTGACTGAGCCTGACAATATATTATTGTTGCTATCTAATAAACCAAATATTTACATTCCTTAATTCCTTTAATAGAGGGCAAGCAAGCCACAAAAATTTCTCCATCTTTCTCTTCCTTAACACAGGATCAATGGTTCTCAACCTGTGGGTTGAGACCCATCCAGGGGTTGTATATCACATATTTATATTACTATTTATAACAGTAGTAAAATTACAGTTATGAAGTAGCGACAAAATAATTTTATGGTGGAGGTCACCACACCATGAGGAACTGTATTGAAGATTTGCAACATTAGGAAGGTTCAGAACCACTGCAATCTATCTCTTAAGGATCTCATAGGACTTTTTTGTTGTGGTTGTGGTGGTGTTTTTTGTTTGTTTTGATTTGCTTTGTTTTGACTGATCTTCACATACCTAAAGTTTGTGCAAAATTGTCTCCCCTCCTTCTCTTTCAGTGCCCTCTATTTTCTTCCCTATAATTAAAATTGTTCACAGAAAGGCTGGAGAGATGGCGCCATTGATAATGTACTTGACACAAGCTTGAGGAACTGAATTTAGGACAGAGGCTGATGCTTGGAGTTCACTGGCTAGTCAGTCAGTCTAGCCAGTTAGTGAGTTCTGGATTCAGTAAGAGACCTTCTCTCAGTCAATAATGTGGAGAGCAATAGAATAAGACAGTGTTGATCTCTGGCCTTGACAGGGATATACCTGTTTATGGACAAGTGTACACACATGTACACACACACACACACACACACACACACACACACACAGTGAGTTTGGATGAGCTCCTTCATTGTCTTTTTCAACATCCTTTTTGCTTTCTCATTTTTAGAGTATTTATCTTATTTTTTTAATTTTATATACATGGTGTTTGGGCTACATATATGTCTGTATACTATGGATGTGCCTGATGCCTGCAGAAACTGGAGAGAAAAACAGTTGTGAATCATCATGTAGTTGCTGTAAATTAAACCTGGGTCCTCTGGAAGAGCAGCCAGTGTTCTTAACCACCAAGCCATCTCTCTAGCTCATGCTTTCCCATTTTTGCTGACACAGTATCAGCTATGACTATTCCAAAACTTTGTCTCTAGGATCTTATTCTTCTAACCCACATTATCCAATAAGCTTTCCAGCCTTCAATCATTATCCTACTAAAAATCGAGATCCAGGACAGCTAGGACTGTTACACAGAGAAACCCTGTCTCAAAAAATAAAAAGATTTCTGTCTCTGTCTCTGTCTCTGTCTCTGTCTCTGTCTGTGTGTGTGTGTGTGTGTGTGTGAGAGAGAGAGAGAGAGAGAGAGAGAGAGAGAGAGAGAGAGAGAGAGAGAGAGAGAAATAGAGAGACAGACAGACAGACAGAGACAGAGAGAGGGAATCAGTATGTGTTTCTCTCTGTGTGAATTACATGTCTGTTCAGGTGCAGAGTCCAGAAGAAGGCATTGGATTCCCTGGAGCTGTTTCAGGTAGCTGTGAGCCTCTTGACATGAGTGCTGGGAACTGAACTCCTGTCCTCTGAAAGAGCAGCAAACACTTTTAACTGCTGAGACATTTTTCCATCCTCTACTCAAAGAACTTTCCCCCATCATGTTCACCAACCAGAATTCTACTTATCCTTTTAAATAAGTAATATTTAGCTGATTATTTTGAGAATTTCATAGTGTATTTTGATCATATTCACCTCCCTCCACTCTTCCCATATCCATCCTCTCTACCCTCATCTTCCTACCCATGCAACCTTGAGTTTCTTTCTTCTTTCTCTTCTACTGAGTCTAGTTTGTGCTGCCCAACTACTTGGGAGTGGGGCCTGCCCTGGATTGTGGTCAACCTACCAGGCACCATGTCATTACAGAAAATGGACTCTCCCTCTCCCAGCCCCTATCAAATGCTAATCACTCCTCAGCTAGTAGTAGGATTCCATACCTACCTCCCATTTCCATGTTGGAATTTTCTCTGTCATGAGCTTGCTTACTTGCACATGCTGTTATAATTGCTGTGAGTTTGTATGTGCATCTGCCCTGTTATATCTGAGAAACTATTTCTTTGAAGTCATCCTCCATCACTGGCTCTTACAATCTTTCTGCCCCTTCTTCTGCAAACTTCCCTGAGCTTTGAGGTTTGGGTTACTCATTGTCCATTCATGAGTATCTATGTTAATTGTCATCTACTGTAAGAAGAAGCTTCTCTGATGAGGGATGAGAGATGCACTGATCTTTGGTTATAGTGGTAAGTCATTAGGAATCATTTTAGTACTGTATTCACTTAGCAGAATAATAGTGTTAAGTTCTCCCCTAGGGCCCATGACCTATCTACTTACAACCCTTTAGCCCTTTTAATCTAGTTACCCTTCAAAGTTATATTTGTCCAACTGGAACACTCAGAGATACCTGAATTATATGGCAGTAGGCCAGGAGCTACAAAAAGCCCTTAGATAAATATGGTGATAGATATGGACATCCTCCTAAAATATCAGTATAAGATTTAGGGGAAATGTTCACTACAGTTAAATGAGAGAGTCAAGACAGGAGAATGGACCTTAGAAGAGAGAAGTAGAGTATACTCTTAGTGAGGATCCTAGACCCTGGGTCTCAACCACACCAATGCTTTTGACAGAAGATGTGATGCATGTATGGTGGAAGACATGATAATTGTGCAACCAGGATACAATGTATTGCTGAATGTGATAGTTTGGACCAGAGAGGTGAGCTGCATTCCAGAAGAGGCCAATACAGATAAAGGACAATGGTCAGGGGCTCAGTGGTGAGGAGCACTTGCTGCTCTTCCTGATGATCCGAGTTTGATGCTCAGCACCCAAGTAAGGTGGCTCACAACCACTTGTAATTCTGGCTTCAGGGGATCTGGTGCCCCCTTCTGTCCTCCACAGGCACCAGAACTCATGTGCACATTCATATAAATGTACATGTAATTAGAAACTAAAATATATTTTTAAAAAGGACAATGGTTCATTGGGTACTCTCTTCCCATGAGACCTGTTGAAGAAGTGGGACATCCCCAAGTTAACTGATTTAAGAGAGGGAAGTGGTAGAGTAACCAGCAAACTAAGTTTCCCCAAATGTTCCTAACTTTGATATTTCATCTCACCCCAGTTAGAATGGCCAAGATCAACAAAACAGCTGACAACAAATGCTGGCGAGGCTGCAGAGGAAGAGGAACCTTCATTCACTGTTTTTGGGAATGTGAATAGATACAGTCACTCTGTCAATAAGTATGGAGAATGCTCTAAAACTTCAAAACACATCTACCGTATGACCCAGCTACAGCACTCTTGGGCATATGCCCAAAGGACTCGACATCCTGCTCCACAGACACTTGCTCAGCCATGTTCATCGCTATCTTAGTCACAATAGCCAGAAAATGGAAACAACCTAAATGCCCTTCAACACATGAATGGGTAAGGAAAATGTGAACAAATACACAATGGAATGCTAGTCAGCTGCAAATAGAAAGGAAATCATGGACTATTCAGGTACATGGGTAGATCTAGAAAAGATTATGTTGAGTGAGAGAGATAACCCAGACCCAGAAAGACAAATGCCACGTGTTCTCTCTCTCATCTGAGGTTCTTAGCTCCAAATCTTCAAATGTGAATATACAACATGGAGTAACCACAGAAAAAGGGACCATAGGTGGGGGTGGGTGGGAGGGAAGTACCAGGATACAGGTGATATGAAGTGACAAACTGAATAATGGGGAGGATACTTCTACCGGGGAAGAAAGAAGGTCAGTACAGAAGAAGTGATGAATAATATCATGCTTGTATGTGAAAGGCTCAAGAAATCATATTATTTTATATTTACCTGAAGTTATATACTATATATATATGTATATACATATGTGTGTGTACATATATAAATATATACAGACAGACACATATGCATATGTATCTTAAAGAAAGTTAAGCTACTTGGGCTGATAGTGTTCCCATGATATCTATAGACAAAAAAACAAAAACAAAAACAAAAACAAAACAACAACCCAGTACCAGACACAAGAAACCTCCTTTCAAATGTGGGTTAGGGTAGTCTAAAGGATACAGGTTATTGATGTAGTCCTTGGTTGCTTTTCAGGGGTTGAAGGGGGACCCTATTGCTGAAGATACCACATACTTAGGACACATGATTCAGATGACTGGAGCTAGATCTGACATTAAAGTCTCTTTTGTGCAGTCTTGCTTCCATGGGACCAGAAAATACTATGCAAACTGCCAAGAGAAGGAAGCAATTAAACATCCTGACCCAGCTGCAATGCTTATGAACCAGGCCAATGACCAGCATGGCAAGACATGCATAAAGGTGCAATGAGTGGCAATTACATATTAATGGCAAGCAACAGCTGTCTAATTAGACTTATGGCCCACTTGACCAGAGGGAAATCATGCCTGGTGCTGAGAACCTAGTTGACTTCCCAGGTATAGCAAAGTCATGGGTCTTAGAAAAAAAAATCTATTACCACCACTCATAGCTAGACCAGCACAATTCCTTACAATATTCTGAATCTTATCCTTACACCCTCAAATATTAGATAATTGTAGCTATCACCCCTCATCAGAGAAGCTTCTCTTCACAGCAACCTGAGCCCATCATGGAAAAGCAAAACTGGACACAATGCAGAGATCACCAGATCACTGGGAGCCCTGCCCAAACTGATACATCTACATGACAGCTCCTGCATCTGCGGCTCAGGGAACACTTCAGAAGAGAGAGCAGAAAGACTGTAAGAGTCAGAATACTTGGGAAGTCTGCTGTGAAATAGTCTTTCTTAGAAATAGATGCATAGAAAAGTCCAGAACAATGGCAATATCAATGGAAATGTTAACATGGAAGAGGGAAAATTTCACAGGGTCTCACTCCTAGACAAAGAACTACAGGCAGCTATTGATTACTGGGAGAAGGAGAATTAGCCTCTCCCAGGGCTGAGCCCCTTATTGGTTGTTTAGTGTAAAGTCATCAGCTTGCAAACCATAAACACACAAACAACAAAAATGGACTCAACAGCTTGTATTTTTACATATTTATGTGTACACATATGTACACAACCAATATAATCAAAGAAAAAGTAGCTATCAGCTTGAGAGTGGGAGAGCATGGGAAGGGTTTGAGGGAGGGTAGCTGGGAGGGCCTGGAGGAGGAAAGGAGGAGGAAGGGGCATAGGTCTATTTTAAATAAATCCATTTTTAAAACAGAAAAATGAAGACTCTAAGGAAGCTTAATCACAGGCAAATGAAGTCAGGATTTAACTAGTGGTGGATGGGTGTTTAACAACCAGCTCCCCCCACCCCAAAAATCTCTGACTTGCTAAGTCTTGATTTGTTAAAAAAAGAATTATTTTTATTTTATGTGTGTGCATGTCTACACCATGTATGTAAGTGCAGCATATGCATGAAGTACCCATAGAAGTCGGGAGCTGGATCCCTGGGACTAGAGATACAGACAGTTGAGAGCTGCCATGTGGGTGCTGTGACCTGAATCCGGGTCCTCTGGAAGAGCAGCCATTGCTCTTAACTGCTGTGTCATCTCTCTAGCTAAGCGTTTTTCAGTTCAGTTTTGTAAATATTGCCACCTGGCCAATTTTGAGCTACAAGTATGAGTGAACAGTTGGGGATAGATGCATAGAATTGCTTCTGTAATCCAGTATTTGTTGAATCTAGCAACCACTAGGCTTAAAACACACAGAGACGACTGTGAAATGCACCACATTTACACACTGACATACTAGAAATCAAATGCAAATTTAATCAGAAAGCCTTTCCTCCCTCATTTCTCAATTCTCTCTACCACCTGCCCACTCTTCTAGTCTGCTACTACCTCCCTTCTCCAATTAGTCATTTGCTTTCATGTGGCCTCTGCAATGGCTGCCAAACTCATCTTCCTGCTTCCCCCCTTCTCTAGGATTCGTTTATCAAAAAACATCAGAGCATTCAACATGAACCAAATCAACTAGAGTGATTTCTAACTACTCATTGAATAGAACACAAAGTCTTTCTCATTGTTTACATTGTTCAGGGCCTGAGTCTAGTAGCCTTCTCTGACCTTGAATCATCTCTTCCCTTTCACCACATACCAGCCATCTGGTCTGCTTTCTGTTCCACATTCCAGCCAAGCTGATCACCATGTCACTCTTGCCACCTGCTGTTTCTTCTTCCTGACATTGGCTTTCTCCTCTTCCCATGGCCAGGTCATTTCTACCTCGTTGCTATCTGCTCAAGTGACACATCTTCAGAGAAGGAGGGCTTCCCTGACCAATAATCTATGTACCCTCCCATGTCATAAAAGTGATACTTACAGTACTAGTAGTTGAGTTAGACAGCACTTACCACAAGCTAGGCACCATTGAAGTGTTTTGATCTTTACAGTGCCAGCTAAGGATATCTACAAGTCTTCAGTCTTTTATTCAAAGTGATTAAGAGCAGAAAGATTTGGGATTTTTTAAGACTTCGGAAAGTAACCCATATACACCTGGTATTGCATGATACCTATTGGGTCCTGGGGGTGGCAACTCCTAATTAAAAACATAAACATTTCTGCAACAGTACACAGGGTTTCTACTCTGGGTGGGATTTAAACAAAGAATAAGTAGCTTTCTAGTTTAGGTCAAGATTGTCCTTCACATGCATTCAGTTGTGTCATGTTGCTATCAGCTAGGTTAGGATGAAGTGATTGGGGACTTTCTGCAGACCCATGGTATCTCTATTTTATGGATAAGTCAACTGAGACATAGAGGGGTGTGTATGTTCTGTACTAGACTTAACAGCACTCAGTACAATGAGACTTTCTTGCCCTTGACTAGTGCTCCTTTGTGTTGCTAGATACACAAGTGAAACAGTGAATACATGAAGAAATTAATGAATATCAAAGTAAACAAAATGCCTTAAAAATCATATCTCATGATGTTGGAAAGATGGCTCAATGATTAGAATCACTGACTGC
This sequence comes from Peromyscus attwateri, assembly GCA_902168425.1. Classification (NCBI taxonomy): domain Eukaryota; kingdom Metazoa; phylum Chordata; class Mammalia; order Rodentia; family Cricetidae; genus Peromyscus; species Peromyscus attwateri. The sequence continues at coordinate 29,219 of CABHPP010116509.1, read as the reverse complement.
TCTACCAGAGGCTTAATTCCCAGCATCCCCCATAGCAGCTCACAGTTATCTAACTCCAGTGCCAGGTAATCCTTCACTCTCTTCTGCCTTCTGTGGGCACTGCACACATGATGCACAGACATACATGAAGACAAAACACCCATACAAATAAAATAAAAATAGAGTAAAAAAGTGTCTCCTTAGAGAAATTCCTCAGGCTATACTCCCACACTCAACATAGGTTTCCTCCATCTCTTCTATCTGCCCAAGTCATTCTTGTGGAAAAAGGTTAAGAAGTCCTGCTATCAAAACGCCCAGCTCAAACCCATCTTCTCATGTCCTGCTGTGCTGAGTTTACATGGAGCTGTAGAGGGAGTGCTTGATTATGAATGAGAAGAACTGGCTCCTAGACCTGATTTGGTTGTTCATCACCTGTCTCTGAGCCAGATCCTTTGCTTAGGAGACCTCCCACAAGAGAATGACAGACCCAGGAACAACATAGTGCACACCATGTACCCAGCCTACATCTCACAACCAACACAATAGACACTAGACTAGGCTGTGCCCCAACTGTTCCTTAGCTAGTGATTGTACCATGGACCCAGAGAGAAAAAATTATGAGCAAATATCAGAATTCTACCTTATTAGTTACTTTAAAAAAAAATCACTGTGACAAAAATCCCAACTAAGACAACTGAAGGGAGGAGGGATTTATTTGGGCTTGCAATGACAGTGGATTACAGATCATCACAGCAGTGAGTGCATCTCAGTCCATGTTGGAGGGAGTATGAGGCCACTAGTCATATTGTGTTTGTAGGCAGGAATTAGAGGGGACAAGAAGTGCGGTGGGTCTATAAAATCTCAAAGTCCACCTCCTAGGGGACCTACTTTCTCCAGCAAGGCTCTACCTCCTTAAGGTTGTACAACTTCCCAAAACAGCACCATCAGCTAGGGACCAAGTGTTCAAACTCATGAATTTGTGATAGACAATTCATACCCGAACTATACTATCCATTGACTCACATGCATTCTCTCATTGGTGGTTATGCATTAATTAATAGAAAATACACGGTTTGTGCACTTAAGGACCTCAAAATGTTATAGAGGAAGGAAAAACAATACAAATCTAAAATACAATGTAAAACTATTAGTTTTTCCAGACAAGATGCTGACCCTTCTATTATAGTTTAAATACATGTTGTTCTTATTCTATGGAATATTTTTTCATACTGTCATTCTTTTAATTATTCTCAAAATCTGAAGATATCTTTTCCCTCTTTTCCATCTGACAGTGACAAAAATTAGCATATAAATGTTTTACTTTCTCATAAATATCCAGAAATCAGTAATTCAGAGCCACTGTGTCAGCTCCATTCTATGAGGTCCCAAAAGGATGGCTTTATATGTTCTGGATCATTCACTCTGTTGTTGTACAACCTCCAAACATATTTTCCTCATTTGTACCCTCAAAGATGGCTGCCAGCAACAATGTCCACATTAAAAGAAATCCTGTGGAAGTACATGGAAAGGAAGGGGACTATCTCCACTGTTTAAGGACAGGTTTCAGAAGTTGACTGTCTGCCTTCCTTTAATATCCTGTTGACAAGAGCTCGGTCACATGACCACATTTATCTGCAACAGAGTATGGAAATACAATCATCTTTCAAAGTGGTATTTGCTCAACTAACAGTAATTGAATTCTCCTTGCACACATGAAAATCTAATTTTAAACTATAGGATTTAGAAATAGGTTGTGAACCGTGAGAAACTTTGAATCGTGTAATGCTGACTTTGTAAGGCTGTGGGCAAGAAAGACTCCCATATCGGAGGTTGAAAAGCTGGTGGCTCGCTTTATCCTGCTGTGCATGGACACTTGACAAATAGCTGTGCTGTGTTGGAAGATAGAATATGTGCAGACAAAGTTTACTCATAGGGGAAATGGTTCAGCAATGTTCACAACAACGGGACATGTCGGAGGCTTTCTTGCTGTGGTTTAGCAGTTTTGTGTGTGAAATGAACTAAGACAGAAGTCAGCCAGTCTTCAACAGGGCTGGAAAGAAATACAGTTTTGTGCAGAGAGATTTTGTCTGTCTGCTGCCCTGAGTGCAGAGAGATTTTGTCTGTCTGCTGCCCTGAGTGCAGCGCTGATGAAGGCTTTCTTTTATTTGGAGCATGGTCAAGTGGAAAAAGCCAAGTACTTTACCACAAACAAAGGCAGACATAATAGGCAGAGAAAGTAACGCCTTAGAGGAAATGAATGTCTGCCCACATACATTGTTTTCAAGTGCTTTCCATTAAGCACTTGCTAGCAGACAATGAAAGCCAGTTCCGGGCAGAAATCTGATTAAGAATGTTGTCTTGCATTTGACTCACACAGCCTCAGGACGGATGATCCATTTGAGAGAGAAACAGAGAACACAGAAAGAAGACAGGACATGGAGTCCTTAGGCTGCAAACAGTCTGGAACTGCTCTAATGTGATAGCCACAAGTCACTTTGTGGCTATTTCATTTTAAGTTGATTAAAATTCAGTTTCACAGTCACACTAACTGTAATTGAAGTGCCCCCAAAGCTCTACCAGGCTTATGGCTACAGGACACAGATGCGAGACATCTTCATCATTGCAGAAGGTTCTGTGAGACATTGCAATGTCTAGACCAAGAGTTGGCAAACGTTTTACATGGAAGCAAATATTTTTGTGAGTTCTGAGTCAGCCTAGGGTACGGTGTGAGACCTTGTCTCAAAGAAACAAGTGCAAAAGTAAATACTTGACAATAGTCTCATTGTGTAGCTACTTAAATAACCACTTAGTGTATAACAGATCAGAATTACAAGATCCAGTGATAACAAGAACAGGTCACAGAACAGATTGAACCTATGGGTCATAGTCTTCAGACCCCCAGCATGACATTAACTCTAAGCACATTCAATCCAAGTTCACCATGGATAAAAAGAAATGATATCTCTGGCAAAGCCTGTAAATCTATACATGTCACTGATTTCAAAATGATGTCCACCTCCCAGTTCCAAGGAGTGGATTCATTTCCAAGAAAGAGAGTGAAAAGCAGACATGATGTAAAGTGTACAAGATGGGATCCAGGTGACCAAGACCCAGAGCTTGCTCTCCTAGCTGTTTATTATACTATCCCTATGTCTCCATATTGGCGAGGAACAAACACCTTTAAGTCCCCAAACTATGTTTTGTCTTTACATATATTTCATTGTAATAATGTCAGCACATGATGAGTACAAGTGAAACATTTGCTAAGAAAATCAAAACTTAACTTTCTCAAAATCCTACAGTAGCTCCACATTCTGTTATCATAACTAGTAAGGCTTTTGCCCCGAACAACAGATTTTTTTTGTGTGTGTGGAATGGTGGCCCAAAGTGCTTCATTAAGACTGCTCACAGGAGAGTGGGTGAGGGGTTATTAACAGGAACATGGGCAACTTACCAGTCTCTTCACCACTAAGGAAAATGTCTCTCCTTTCTCCACCAACTACCAACTGCCTATCAATTCTTGGGGTGGGGGGAGCAGGGATTGAACCTTTTCTGCCTCCAGGAGGGAATATTTATGGGCCTAATCTTGTGCAGATTGAAGATCAGACTCTATCAAGAGTACAAGGAGACCGTAAGGAGTCGAGCCTCTAAAGGAAGGGTTGAAGCACAGCTCAGAAGTGTCATGGAAGGGCATGAAAGTAGATCTCCGTTAGGACTCCACCATTATCCTTGCTTCCAGCTCTATCTTTTTGAAGCTGAAAAAGTGAGAGCACAGAGTTCAGCTGTGTCATCTGGGAACAGGTACAGCCAAGCAAAGGCTCCCAGTACACATGTCCTGTGCTCAGTGATTGAGCTCAAGCAGAACTGGCCCTTAGAACATTATAAAGCATGAGAAACTTCTCTTAGCTTTCTGTGCAGGGTGCATTGCAAGCCTGGTGGTACTTGGAGATACCTGCAAAGCTTGCACTCAGACGCCTGCCAGCAGGAACCTGAACTGCAGTGTGAAAGCTGGGCTCTGTGTGAGCACCAGCGGGGCGGAAGTGCACTGTCTGGACAGAGCCTTTCTAAATTTGGTATTAAAGGGAAACTATGCTTTCCTGAGGCTGCACAATTCAAAAGGTCTTTTGGAAAGCACGGCTTAAAAAATAAAAAATATTCCTTTATTCTCATGGCAATTTCACCTCTTAAAACACTGGGAGGTATTTGCTTCAAACATATGTTAGTTTCAATTAACATTGTTTTAAAATATAAAGACAAGTCTTTCTTTCTTTCTCTGTGTGTATGTGTTAGAAATCATCCACATTATTTATTTTGCTTGCTTTGAGGAGAGGGGACAATGAATACCTAAAGACATACATCTTTCAGTAATTTGATTTATAAAATGGCATAGTACACCGTGACATAGGCCTGGCTTTGATAATGAATCACAACTACTTACACATGTGAATGTACTGGGTAAATTTAGATGCTTAATTAGTGAGGTAATTATGGTCAAAATGGAAATATGCAATTTTCTATGCACAGGTGTTTCTATTCTCTCAGTAAATCACCTCATTTGCTAAAATGGAAAATGCAGAATTCATGTGGAGCAGCCACAAATCATTTGTATGTGTATGAACACGCTCTTTCTAATGGTTGACTTTTATTCTTAGCATGTGCCAGTTGTTAAAATAGACATACCATTTGGATAACATCATTAACTCTTCATACTGAAATTGAAAAGGCACAGAAATATGCCTGTTTACTGAGGAAGAAGCAGAGACCTGAGAGGCAGTTGCAACCTCAGATGCCAACTCACTTATGATCGATCACCTGCAAGTTGTGTCCTGTAGTTACAGTAAACACACTCACTACAACTTGTGCTTGCGTTTTTGTTAATTTCCTTTTGGATTAAATGATTCACGGTACTCTAATGTCTCAGGTTGGTTCTATTTACTATTGTCTGGGGGAGGGAAGGAGGAGACATTTTTATAGGAACAGTTTACAAGTATTAGAAAAGTATTCAAGTCAGGCCTGGTAATGCAGGGCTGTAATCCTACTGCTTGGGAGGCTGAGGCAGGAAGATCACGAGTTTGTGTCCAGCCTAGCAAACTTAGCAAGACCCTGTCTCAAAACAAAGCACAGAGTAGAAAGCTGTGGATGTGGATCTGTGGGAGAGTTTGCCTAGCATGGGTGAGTTCCTGGGTTCAATTTTCAGTACCAGAAAGAAATTAAAACAAAAAATTATAGAAAGTATTCTTACATTTTAGATGAGGCTGGATTGAAGGGGAAAAAGGAGAAATACTTCTTGGCTTCAGCATTTCTTAGGAATTTCATTCTCTGCCCAGAAATGCTGCCCTTAGGCATTTTATGAATTTATAAACTAAAATTCACTTTCTTAGAAGGGACTCTATAATAATGTTCTCATTCAACAAACGCTACTTGTCAGTGCTAGACAACATGGGGGAATGGTGGAGAAAATGAGTCAGGCCTTCGTCTCTACCCAGTTAGGAAGCAAAGGCCTCCACTGCTGTCTTGCCCAAAGCCCATCTGTTTTCTAAACAGAAAAATCGTATATTAATGATACATAATAATGGGTTTCATTATGACATTTTCTGCCTTATGTAATTATTTTGATTGTTTTTGCCTCTCCTCCTCCCAGTGATCCACTAGTCCTTCTACTTTCATGCCTATTTATGTATGTATGTATGGAGAGATCTGGCTACATCTTATGCACAGAGCTCTCTCTGCCTCAGGGAAATTCATGTGAAGGGAAAATAAGAGGTTATAGCACAAAGGCTGCCAGGCCTGCATGCGCGGCTGCTTGGCTACCCTTCAAACAGAAGCCAGAACAAACAAGTCTTCAAAGTTGCAACAATTCCACTCAGGTGCATATTTTTTTAAATTGTAATTGTTTTTTATTCTTGGGAATTTCATATATGAAAACAATGAAATATGATCATATCCATCCCTAGTTCCCTCCTTGAACTCTATCACATCCCTTCCAACATGCCCCCTCCTAATTTAATGGAACTTTTTTAATCCAGTAAGTCCAGTTAATACTGCCTATATGTTCACAGTGCCAGAATGTGCTACGCTAGCTGCCGCAGGAGAAAAGATCTCATTGATCTTACCCAACACTATACTCTGTATGCCACAATAACGACCTTCCAGGTAAGGTGTATAATAGTGGCATAACTGTTATGGGGCAACTGTTTTTAGATTGGATCTGAGACCTCCACTTGAGGTAATTTCATGCCTGATACTGTTACTGTGGTCTAAAGCTCATGGCTGGGGAGGTCATAATCTCTTGGGTAGAAGCTGCTATTTTTGTTTTCCTAAATGGTCATGCTGCCAAATTGCCTTGTGAATATTTATGTTTCTACTCATAGACTGGTGTTGCTCTCAGCCTAGGGCAGAGAAGCTTCTGTTTGCAGTGGGCAGCAATCAGTTCAGAGGTGGATGATTGGTCAAAGTGATGAGACCAAGAGAACAGATGCATAGCTTCAGTGGTGGGACTCAAGCTTGATTTCAGATCTGTACTGGCTGGTTTTGTGTGCCAATTTGACACAAGCTAGAGTCATCAGAGAGGAAGGAGCCTCAGTTGAGGAAATGCCTCCATGAGATCTAGGTGTAAGATATTTTCTCAAATAGTGATTGATGTGGGAGGGCTCAGCCCACTGCGGGTGATGCCACCCTTGAAGTGGTGGTCCTAGGTTCTATAAGAAAGCAGGCTGAGCAAGCCAGGGGAAGCAAGCCAGTAAGCAACACCCCTCCATGGCCTCTGCATCAGCTCCTGCCTCCAAGATCCTGCCCTGTTTGAGTTCCTGTCCCGACTTCCTTCAGTGATGAAGAGCAATGTGGAAGTGTAAACCAAATAAACCCTTTCCTCCCCAACTTGCTTTTTGGTCATGGTGTTTCATAATAGCAATAAAAACCCTAACTAAGACAAGACCCAAACCCTCCTGATTTTAGACTATCATTAGATTCCCACTCAATATCCACAAGCATAGATATATGACTAGTAATTGGAAGCAGCAGTTACCAAAATGTACCCAAGTTCATGCTTTGCAAATAGTTATTTTTATCTTTCAAACATTGTTCATGCGTGAGGTGTGGTTATAATCTGAGGTGTGAGGAGGAGATGTATGTTACTGGGAACTATTTGATGGTGAAATATGAGGAGGTAGAGCTCAGTGGTTTGTGTCTCTGTGGCTTAGGGTTGCTTGTAACTCACTGTACATTTCAGGCTGATCTCAAACTCCTGGTAGCCATCATACCTTTGCCTCCCGAGGCAACATGGATTTCCTGATACCATCAATAGGTCAAGAGCTCTTCTTGGGGCTTGGGGTGAATTTTATTCTTTTGGAGATGAAGTTCTCTAGACACAGAAAAATGCATCTGTTCCAAGTTGGAAGTTAGATGGCATGTTTTGTAGAGAAAGAAAATACAGTCTATAATAAAGGAGATCAGGAATGTAGGGGTGGAAATGTGACCATAAATATGGTGACCTAGACAGGTACCATCAAAAATGGACATTTAAATCAATATTTGTGAAAGGAAGAAGCTGCCCACATGGATATTAAAAGGAAAAGCATTCAAGACAGAGGGAAGTACCTTCTACAAACATCCCAGAGTGGAGGCATCATGGAATAGTCACACAATGGTCAAAGGAGAAGTGTAAGGAAAATAGAAGATAAAGCCAGAGTGGTAGTCCAAGCATGCAGGGCCATGTCCACCATTCTTTGAATGTTGGTCTCTCGTGAGCGGGGTTCAGAGCCACTACATGTTTTCAAGATGACTGAAAGCAGATGTTAATCTTTTACAGTGGTGTAGAGAACAGAGGATAAACAGTTTCTGCAAATGGGCAAATACAGAGACAAGTGCAGAGGCTGTTAAGGAGGTCAAGCAAAGACCAAAATGGCAATGTTGGAAGTGATAAGAACTGGCTGTGTATCCGAGGTCCTTTGAAGGTACAATGATTTCTAAGTACCTAGAGGAATGTTAGAAGTATTGAGCAGCACACATATTCCAAGGGGTTTCCTGTTAAGAGGAACAAAGACATAGCCAGTAGTGTTTCTCTCTTTCCCACACTCTTTCTCTCCCTCTCCCCCTTTCTCCCCACTTTGGAGTCTGGTAAAAAGCCTTACTGTAGTACCGATACCATATTACAGAGATCACAAGGAGAGAGGCACTTGAGGAGCCTCCACTGCTCTGGACCCCAGGCTCTCAAGGCTTCTATGTGATTCAGATCACAATCTCTAACTGCCACTGCAGAAGAAAGTCAGTATGAGACTTACCCAGACAAATCAGGCAACCCCTGACCCATGACAGGAAGTAGTATAGAACTATCCTGTTTGAAGCTTTTCCATTTGGAGGTGATCTATGGCTCAGGGATAGGTAATGGAACAGAGTCAGAGAGGACCTAAGAGTGAGGATGTCCTAGACAGGTCCACAAAGGGGAGATGTAGAAAAGTTCTCTTCTAATTGCTTTGTTTTCTTAGTGAAATGGGAAGCAAGGTAATTAGCTAAGAGTGAGATGTTGGGAGATGAGATGCTCAGTGTCTGGAGAGAGAGGAGAGAGTATAGAGTTGGCCCACGGATCATGAGTTGAACATAGGAAAAGGTATATCGTAAAGGACAACTTGGAGCAGTAAGGGCACCCCAATCTCAACAAAACCAACATTTTGGTGCATTAAACCCCATTTTAGTCTTTATCACACACACACACACACACACACACACACACAGAGAGAGAGAGAGAGAGAGAGAGAGAGAGAGAGAGAGAGAGAGAGAGAGAGAGAGAGAGAGCTTTTACACAGCTATTACAGATTAAATGATGGGATTGTTTTCATAAAACATTACAGAATGGAATTAATGTTGATATTCACAATTCTCTTTTTTCTCCCTCTCTTTCTCCCTCCTTTGCTCCCTCCCTCCCTCTCTCCTCTTCTCCTTCCCTCCTTATTACTTTCTCTCTCTCCCTCTTTACTTTTTTACCCACCCACTCAATCAACTTGCAAGAAAACCAGCACAGTGGGTCTCCTCTACTCTACTGCATGTCAGTCTTCAGAGCACGGGTTCCCTTAACTCAACTACTTCTGCAATCTCCTTTCAAAATCCCAGAGCAGAACAAATCCAAGTTGCCTGTGTCTAAAGTGAGTGTTGGAATTCACTTTCAGGGAGGGGTGAAGGAAGCAGGGAAAGGAGTGAGGGAGTTCAGTGAAGCTGTGGAAGGAAGCCTGGGAAAGTTACATCCTGTTGGGGAACCTGTGGCTGGATGGGCCTGGGACATCCAGAGGTGATGGCAGCCTGCCTGGAGAAGAGAAGAGAGGCACATGAAAGACGGGAGGAGTGAGTAATTGCTGGAAGCCCTTGAATTTGAATTGGACCTTTGGCTAAGTTGATATGATACCAAATAGTGTGGTAATGAGATGTGTAATAAGTAAATCTCCCTAGGAGTGGACCAAGCGCTGTGAATAAGGGAAGTTGCTGTTTATAGACTGAGTCCTTGCTAGAAATTTCCCTAGTAGGAGGAGGGGCTTGAACCTGCCCCAACTGAATGTACCAGGTTCTGCTACCTCCCCATGGGAGACCTTCCTTGGGAGGAGGTGGGAATGGGGGTGGTTTGGGGAGGAAGGTTGGGGGTTGGGAGGAGGGAGGACAGGAGAAACTGTGGTTAGTATGTAAAATGAATAGAAAAAAAGAAACACAAATCACCTACACATAAAAAATAAGAAATTTCCCTAGTAGATTTATGACTCAATATCTTCTTTTCATGAATTTTGAAATATTTCTGATCATAGACTAATCTCAGCAAAATGTAGATTCCATGGATATCAACCTCCCATTGCATAACAAAAATTGCAGTTCAAGTCCAAGGATGTAACCCACTTTTAAAAAAAGCACACTTTTTAAAAAAATCATAGACTCTCTACCACTTCAGCTTCAGGTTTGAAACTAAGAGAATGAAATGATGTACAGTCTTCAGTAAATAGGCACTCGGCAACTACCATCTTTTACAGTCATCAAAGACCACAAGGCATTAAACTGTATGCGACCTTCAATTTTATTATCTCCTTTATTTCCATAAACCAGAGTGGAAAACAGTTTCTGCAAAGAGCATTTTAGACTCTGTAGGTCATACAGCTTCTGTCACCATTCACTTCACTGACTAGTTGACTATCATAGTCCCAAAACAGCTATAGACACAAATAAGAATACTATTTTGTGAGCATGTAAACTTGAATTTAACTTTAAGGTATAGTAGATTAATAATTTTCCCTTGATATGTTTCAGTTATTTATGTATTTGTTTAGCAGCATTAAGGATTGAACCAAGCAAGTATGCCACCACTGAACTGCATTAATTTCTAGTAAATAACCTCCCACCCATTTTCATGTGAAGAACCCTGACTAAGTGGGTTTCACATAGAATAGAAGATATACAAGAAGGAAGGGGACTTGAGGAGATGAGTTTCACTGGAGAGGGAGAGAGATGAGAGAGGGTGATGGAGGGGTGAAAATGACTACAAGTCATTATAGACATGTATGAAACCATCAAGAATTGCAAAACACAGGGAGCATTCTTAGCTTTTGGGATTTACAAAAATGACAGCTTGGATATGGCCGCAGATTATTCAATCTCAGTCATAAACTTTTGTGAGACTAGAGATAGAAATAATCTATTCTTGGGATGCAAAGAGGCTGCCTGATTCATCTGGAATGATGTTTTTAATTCCACCAAGAGGTTACAATTTTTAAAATAATTGTATTTAATTAATGTAGTAAATGCCTTATTGTCCCTTTATTTAGCCGTGAAAAACAACAGCTGCAGTTAAAAGTAAAATGTTTCACTTTTAAAACTGTTTAGCCACTGTAAAAAGTTTGGTATTTTTCTTTCTAGTATTGATCAATCTACCATGTATCTCATGTAGTGAGGAACATGTTAGTAATAGCCAGGGCTTTGCCAGAGGAAAGATTTGGTTTTAAATCCTTAGTCTGCCATGTAAGAACTCTGGCTTTCTGGCATCACTTTACCTGTAACTGCCCACTTGTAAAACAGTTATAACGGGAGCTGAAGAAATGGCTCAGCTGTTAAGAGCACTTACTGCAGAGTTCAGTTCCCAGCACCCATACCAGATGGCTCACAACTACCTATATCTCCAATTCCAGTGGGTACCACTGCCTGTTCTTGCCTCAACAGGTCCCTGCATGCACATAATGCTCATAGACTCACACAGGTCCACACACACTCACATAAATAAATAATACTTAAATAAAGTAAATCCTTAGAATAATTAGAATTCAGGGCTGTTTTGTGAAATTAAAGTATATAATACACATATTTGTATAAACCATAACCATAGATTTTCCAGTATTTGGTAAACATCCAGCACTTGTCTAGTGTGTGCATTAAAAATATCAGAAAACACACAGCCCATACTGATTTCTACTTTGCCTTTTCTTTCAATTAACATTACACTATATCTTTTTAAATACTCTTTCTTCAAAACATGACTCAATGGTTCTGTAACATTTCACTTAATAAGTATCCCACAATAAACAAACCTTTCCCTCTCATGGGACATGAGCCGTTTCCTTTGTCTTGTTCCATATACTGTTTTGGCAAATAGTTCACCACCCACGTGGTCATCTTTAACTAGAGATTCTTGAAGTGGAATTTCCAGATTAAGACATATGACATGACTATTGCCAAGACTGGATATTTTTTCTGTTCTTTTGGGCCTTTTACATTTCTTTTGAAAATTGCTTTTATGATTTTTCATGTCCAAGCACACTGATTTCCCCTTAGTTCTTAAACAGAATGATATCACAATGAAGCTCACGTTTGTTGAGTGTTAGCTGGGTGAAAGCACATTTCAGGCTTGGCTTGGAAGAACAGAGCAGTCTTAGAGGCCCAGGAGTTGGTCTGCAGGGACCATGTCCTCAAGCTCTTTAACCTCTCAAGCCCCAGTTTCTTTATCTGTGCCTCAGACCAGCTTTGGAGCCAAAATAGAACATGAGACTTGACTTACATAAGTAGCCAATGAATTCAACTCTCTTTTTCACCACCCTACTAGCATGCCATCCTTAGGGGGCAAAGACAGATGTGGACATGTGTGTGCATTAAAATAGACATCTGGGTTTCTAGGAAATGAAACTCAAAACAGTTGTTTCCTTTGTAGTAGTGTGGTCCCGTGGGTAATGCTTCAGTAGACCTTAGAAATTGAGCTTGGGGCCAACGTGATGATCTGGAAATCACAGTGTGCTGCTAATATGAACACTCCTTTATAGAGTCTAGCGTGGGTGAAAAAATCATTTTTAAAAGAAGCTTTTCCTGATTTGGTTTTGGTCTCCCTCATTACCACTTGCAAAGGTTTTCCACAAATGTATGGTTATTTCCCCGTGACTCTGTAAGATGATTATAAAGATAGCATAATGCTCACATGGTCAAAGAAAGTGAGTTCCAGCAGACTGAGCTGCAAGGTACATAATCTCTCAGCTAGGCGTGGTGGGACTCGCTTTGACTGCATTTCCGTCAGGCTTCTCTAAGCCCTAGGCCTCGGTGTGGGTCTTTGTGTCCATCTTTGCTTTGCCTTGAGCAAGGATCTTGCTACGTCATCCTATTGAGAATCCTACCTTGGTTTAGGATCATCCCCCACCCCCAACCTCCCTACATCTTCCATGCCCCAGCCCCCATTGTCTCTCATGGCTTTCCTTACCCTACTCTTTCTCCAGGAAATGGTGCACCATCCAGGCCTAACTCCAATAAGAACTCCGTCAGGCCACTTTAGCTAGAATCCCCCACATGCCTGAAGTTTCCTCTTAGTAATTTTCCACCCACTGACTGCCACCCACCCTTTGCTTTAAAAGCCTGCTTGTTCTGGATGTGTTCAGAATTGAGTTCAGGTGCATCCTGAAGCCTCTTCCCCTGGTGTGCTAATCCTGATAATCCCATTTCACCTATTCACAAACTCTGGGCATCTTTGACAGCAGTAGAGCACGGGGTCCTCCAAATCCTAGTTATATGTGTCTCCTGGCTCCACCCTTTCTGTTCAGTCACTCAGATATGGGAGAGTCACAACATATGGTAGGAAAAGCTTTGCATTAAGTTACTTCAGCGACCTAGATGTCTTTACAGATCAAACTGGAGAACCAAAAACTGAAATCCTCAATTCCAACATCTACTTTTGCGTGCTACAGTATGTGTTTAACTTGTATAGGAAGTTGGACAGAGCAAGCAATGACCAATCTGAAATTATGAAATACTACCTTGATTCATCTTGCTTATGAAATATCACAGAGCAGTTTCTCCTAGGAAAGGACACTCTGGGGAGGGAATCTAGGGGAGTGTTTACTCTTGGCAAGCGTTTCACTGCTGAGCCCCATCTCCACCCCTGAACAATTCTCAAATATTATTCTCCCCAACTGATTTCAGTTCTTACCACAAAGATTACCAATGACAAATTCGGGCTCCATTAGCTGTTCTTACCATTTTCAGTTTTCTTTCAAAATGTGGAGGAGAGCAGAGCCTGAGCTAGACCAGGAACAGCCTGAGAGGGACCCAGTGGCATCAGCTGTGAGAAACAGAGACATCAAACGTGACATTTCAAAGGCAGCAAGAAATATAGTAACTTGAAGACATGCTGGGTACATTGTTTTATAAATGTGATGCTGAGAATACTTAGAGTATTTATTTCATTGAAGTTAGATACAAGCACAGACTCCAGGAGACCGTTTCCAATCTTACTAAGTCTGTCTTTGAGGAATCAGCATTTTAGACTACAATATTAGTTTCTTTAACTCTAAAACGGTTTTTGCATATGACTTGGCTTCCTTCCCTCCCCTTCCCCACTCCCTTGCAATAGTACATACGTCTACTTACTTAAATTATCCAAATGTATCCCAATGCTTAAAATACCTTTCTTGGTGGCATGGAGTGGTTCTGTATGTGGAGTTCTCGGAGACAGAGTGAAGGCAACAGGAAGCTCAGACTGACGGAACCTCTGACCTGCAGGTCCTGGGATTACCAAGTATGAAATTGAGCCTGGGTAGTAGGAGGGGGGCAGGAAGGAGCATGACATTTTAAGCCACCCCACACATGATGGTTACAGAAACACTAGGTTCCTCTTATTTCTATCACCAGACTTGGGGCAACATCTCTAAATCCAAACAACCTTTTATACAAACCTTTCTCTTCTTTTATAACAGGGATTTTCAACTTTGCCACTGTTGATTGATTTGTGTGTTTGTGTGTGTGTGTGTGTGTGTGTGTGTGTGTGTGTGTGTGTGTGTGT
>CABHPP010116509.1:0-14952 GCA_902168425.1 Peromyscus attwateri | reverse complement strand
TGTGTGTGTGTGTGTGTGTGTGTGTGTGTGTGTGTGTGTGTGTGTGTTAATGTATGTGTGAAAGTACAGATCCATGAAGAGGCCAGGGGAGGACTTCAAGTGTCCCACTCTATCACTCTCTACCTCACCTTCTTGAGACAGTCTCTTACCTAATCCAAAGCTAGGCTGGGGTCAGCTAATCCTAGAAATCCTCCTGTCCCCACCCCCACAATGCTGAGATTAGAGAAGTTATGCCGTAATCACCATATTAATAGGGTTCTGGAAATTCAAATTCAGGTCCTTAGGCTTGTGCTGCAAGTGGTCTTATCCACTGAGCCATCTCCCCAGCTCAATATTGCCATTTTTGACTAAATCATTCTTTGTTACATTGTAGGCTATTTGGTGGCATTTTGCCTTATCTCACTTGATACCAATAGCACTGTGACAATCACAGATGTCTTCAGAGATTGTACAGTATGCCCCAGCAGGCTGTGTGTTTCAGGTTGAGAAACATTGCTTTATAGATATCTTCAAAATAAGTCTAAATTTGCCTTGCTTTGTCTTTGGCCCAGCTTGAAGGGATACTGGTAGAAAGGCTACCAGTTGGGTCACTCAATTTAGTTTCCAAAGGTCAGCCATACTTGCAGTAGGAGTCATATAAAGAAAGACTTGCTTCTCAAAGTGTGGTCCCCAAGAGAAGTATTTCCTTTTTTACTGTTTCTGGGAGCCTTTTGTGGACACACTTAAATTATTGTAGCTGTGTTTAAAGTTATTTAATATACCTATTTCATCAAGAAAGAAGATGCAGAGATTAACATGCGAGAATCAGCTAATAATGTCCAGGGTTAATATGCTGGCCTGCATTGGTACCCCAAGTTAGCTGAGAAAACATTAACTACAAGTAGGCCATATTTGCTGAGGGATCATTATATCAAAACATGCAGTTGTAATTGGTTCATATTTCTGTCATTAAATACTGAAAACAATGATGCAAATGTCTTTAATTTGTATTTACTTATTCATTTATTTATTATGTATTATTGTTTTGCTCAAATGCATTGTCTGTATCATGTGCATGCCTGCTCCTTGAGGAACTCAGAAGAGGACATTGAATCCTTTGTCACTATAGTTGTCCTCACAGGTGGTGATGAGGAGCCAAGTTGTATTGTTCTAGCTACTGGGACAAGAAGCTGAGATCTTGAGACTGAGGGTTTACTGGTAAGGCTACTCGTTTCTTCTTCATTTTCTGTAGCATGCCTGTAGAATCAGAAATAAATTTACCATGGAAACAACCCAGATGGCATCCTCTGCTTCCGCTTTTCATGAACAGTGATGGAAATTAAGAGAATGTGAAGGGATTAAAATTTTCTTTAGGTGACTGTGACTCCTAACAAGAGGTCAGAGGAAGGTTGCACTTGATTGCTTCCAATTATTCTGAATCACTGAGAAGTAGAGTAGGCACTGCAAGGGAGAATCAACTAGTCCATATTCATTTGGATGGTATGTACTTTATAATCTGCCCGGGGTATCTTCCTCTGATCCACTTTCTAATTTGTGGTTATATAAAACTGATAAATCAGCTTCCAAATCCCAGGCAACCAACAATGCCTGCAAACAGTAGACCTTGTCAACTGAGACAAGTAGTAATGATCCCCTAAAACTGGAGTTATGGACAGTTGTGAGCTGCCACGTGGGTGCTGGGAATCGAAACCCATGTATGCTGGGAATCAAACCCTGATCTCCTTCAAGTACTTTTAACCACTGAGCCATCTCTCCAATCCTTGAAGCAAAGTCCTCACTGCCTATTTCTTACAACTCTGGAATTAGTACAAGAAAAACAGTGGACTTGATTCAGATCATACAGCAAAGGATAACCATGCATGCAATAAGAAGTAAATGCCCCCTTAGAAAACAATATATAAAAATTAACAGCTGTCTCACATAGAAACAGTAACTGATCTGAACTGGTTCTGGAAGGCGGAAGCCATTGAAACAGTAGAATCTAAAGTGGGCGAAGAAAAAAAATGACAGGAAATGCAAGGGACTCCGGTGGTGTGACAAAGTGCTTACCACAATATATACTTACCATAATGTTTATTTACCCTGCACCCCCAGTACAGTCTCCCAGCCTTTCTATCTGGCTTTGGGGAGTTGGAGCCTGGGCCATACAAATAACATCACCTTGCTAGCTGATGCCTTCTGATTGGGTTTGGGCAAAGAGAGGCCCTGGTTGTGCCTAGGAGGGTAGAGTCTTTCTCCTTGTGGTTTCCTCCCTCTGTTTGGCTGGCATTGGTTGTAACTCTTATCTACTGATGCTCTGGTCCCTCTGGTGGTATTGTCCCCACTGAATTCTAGTAACTGTTCCTTTCCCTTGCCCCTTTGGGCTCAAACTGTGGAATGTTCTTCCCTGAAGTGCTGTGTCATCCCTTTGATTTCCTTAAATCCAGTCCAAATATACACCCACTATGCTGAACTCATCAGTTTCTAAGATGAACGTGGTATCTGTTTCCTGTCAGGGCTGTGGAAGCTGAAAACACTTACGTGACATGAAATATATTGGTGTTGGAGACAGTAGCGACAGCACTGTAAAAGAAAAATGTAAGTTTTGTTTAAATTGATTTGTAGTTGCTATGCAATCTCAGTCAAATACCAACAGGATTTCATGAGAAACTTGCCAGATTGACTTGAAATGGAGACATTTGGGAAATCAAGCCTCTTTATTTATTCAATAATATGGGGCAGCATTATCCATGAATGTCATCTGCTTTTGAATAATGAAGGGCATATTACCGAGCACTCTGCATTGAATCTGATAGGGTAAGATCACTTTTGCGAACAGCCAGGTAATTGTGAATGAAAAAGGGTCAAGGCAAAAGATTCTCCCCTAGATCTATGAATGTATTTCCATAATGCTGCAATCCTGAAGCAGCATGACACCAAACTCAGCAAGGAAACAGAAAAGTCAGAATTAGGTAAAAACACTCATAGGGATATGAAAGTCACTTCAGTGGCAAAAGGGATAATTCAAATAATCTTGGGCAACTGGCTTGGAGTTTAGAAAACAGTAAAGATATTTATCACATTCAAATTACTTTCTTAGAATCCAAAACATAAGACACAGCACACCAAGAGTGCTGAAAGAAACCATAGGGAGGGCTGGAGAGTTGACTCAGTGATTCAAAACACTGGCTGCTCTTTCAGAGGTCCTGGGTTTGATTCTCAGTATCATATGGCAGCTCACAACCATCTGTAACTCCAGTCCTAGGGCATCCAGAGTGCTTTTCTCTTACCTATTCGGGCACCAGACATGCATGTGGTGCACATATGTGCAGGAGGGCAAAACACTCATACACATAAAACAATAAAATAAAATAAAAATGAAACCAGAGAGAAATTATAATTTTAAAATGTGAAAGTTCTTCGAAGTATGACAGACAATAAAAAAAAGCCTCAACAGTAACAATCCAGTGTCTTAATGAAAACATGGGATGGGCGGACATTGGTGGTACATTCCTTTAATCTTGGCACTTAGAAGGCAAGGGCAGGAGGATCAAGAGTTCTAGGCCAACTAGAGCTACATAGCAAAGATGTGTCTCAAAAAAGAAAGGAATGTTGGAAGGAGGGAGAGAGGAAGGCCGGAGGGGAGGGAGGGAGTAAGAGAGGAAGGAAGGAAGGAAGGAAGGAAGGAAGGAAGGAAGGAAGGAAGGAAAAATGACTCCATAAATGACTAAAAATCAAATCTAATTCCTTATCCACAAAGAAAAGGATAATGCCATACAATCAGAAAAGATGTGTTTAGGATTTACATGCCAAGGTCATAAGAGATTATGATATTTTATTCTGCTTTCTTATATTGCTATTTCTCCTTGATTCACATCTCTTAGTTAACCAAATGGCATTGCAGAAACCCAAATCTTGTTCATTGTGGGTACTTAAGAAATTTCTCTTTATTGATGATGGAAGTGACCGTGAAAATCAAAACAATTCAATTAATTAGGTGAATTTTGAGAAGAAGAGCATTAGGCAGATTCATTGATTGAAGTGGCCAGTAATCTTCTTGGGGTCACTACCTGGTTGAATTAACTAGTTGAGTCAAGTGCAGCCTTATGACTCATTCATAATCAGGAAGACCTCTATTTTCTTCTTCACTTCTGGTGCAAGTGTGTAAGGTACTTTGATCATACTCACACTCACCCTCCATCACCATCCCCTTTCTCCTTCTTCCCCCTCCTGTTATTCCCCTTGTTCCTCAGATAGTTTCACTTCTACATTTCAGTCATCTGTACACATGCAATTTTGTGTGTCCATAAAGTCTAGGACCCACAAGGGAGAGAAAACAAGCAATAATTGTCTTTCTGAGGCTGATATAATTTTCTTAATATGGTGATCTCCAGTTGCATCCAGTTTCCTGCAAATAACATAACTCCATTCTTCTTTATGATTGAAAAAATTCCACTGTGCATATATACCATGCTTCCTTTACCCATTCACTCCTATATTGTTGGACATGTTGGTTGATTCTGTAACTTGGCCATTATGAACAGTACTGCAGTAAGTGCTGATGTTCAAGTATCTCTATAATATGTTGACTTGAAGTCTTTTGGCTAAATATCCCGGAGTGAGTGGTATAGCTGGGCCACATGATAGTTCCAGTTTGTATTTTTTGAGAAATCTCCATAGTGACTACCATAGTGATTGTATTAGTTTACACCCCCGTCAGCAGTATATAATGGTTCCCTTTTGCCCTTCTTCTCCCTACTATTTGCTCTTATTTGTTTTCTTGCTAATCGCCGTTTGCACCCCAGCTCTTAAGAACTGTATGCTCATTTAATTAGTGCACTTATTTCCTGGCTTGTTTGAGTTCTTGTTCTTTGTGTACTCTGGATAGTAATCCTCCATCAGATGTTTAGCTAGCAAAGATTTCTCCCTGTTCTGTGGGCTGTCCTGTCTTTTCATTCTTTCATTTGCTGTGCAGTTGTTTTTTTTAATTCCACAAGTTCCTGTTTATCAGTTGTTGGCTCTATTTCTTGATCAACTGGAATTCTACTCAGAAAGGTATTTTTTAAAATTATTTATTTTGAGTGTATGTATATAAGTATCTTGTCTACCTATACGTCTGTACACTACATACATGCCTGGTGGCCACAGAATCTAGAAGAGAGTATCAGATTCCCCTGAACTGGAGTGATGGTTGTGAGCTGCCATGTGGGTGCTGGGAATTGAACCTGGGTCCTCTGAAAGCCCAGCCAGTGCTCTGAACCACTCTGTCATCTTCTTGACTACAAAGATGTCTTAAGCTGGGTGGTGGTGGTATACACCTTTAATCCCAGCACTTGGGAGGCCGAGGCAGGCAGATCTCTGAGTTTGAGGCCAGCCTGGTCTACAGAGTGAGTTCCAGGACAACCAGGACTTTTACACAGAGAAACCCTGTCTCGAAAATCAAAACAAACAAAAAATTAAGATGTTTTAAACCCTTTTCCCTCCTTTTTTTGTCAACTAGTTTTAATTTTTGTTCTTACATGAAGGTCTTTGGCCCATTTGGAGTTGATTTTTGCACAAAGTGAGAGATAGAGATCTAGCTTTCCCAGCACCATCTATGAGAGAGGTACTTTTTAACCATATATATATATATATATATATATATATATATATATATATATATATATATGGTATATTTGTCCAAAATCAGGTGGTCATAGCTGTGTGGCTTTATTTCTGAGTCTCCCATTCTATTCTATTGGTCTGTGTCTGTTTTAATAGAAAATAGTCATAAAAACTCTTTTATAGTAAATACATCAGTTAAATATTTAAATAAATAAACAATAAAAAAGAAACGAGAGACAGAGAGACAGAGAGACAGAAAGAACACTAGATTGAATGGGACCTTTTGGCAAAAAAGAAGGCAGTGACCTTTTTCACAGAGGGCAGACCAGGACACTGGCTGTTATCCTCAGTTTCCCTTTGCCATATCTCCCTGAGATAAGGCACTTAACCTGAAGCTCACCATTTCAGCTTATCAGGCTGGCTAGGGAGCTCTTGGAACCTGCCTGTCTCTGTCCCATATTTCTGCAGGTATAGGCATGCACAGCCATGCCTGAATTTTTACATAGGTGATGGAGATTCAAACTCATGTTCTCGTGTTTGCAGAGCAAGCACTCTTACCCACTGAACCATCTCTCCGGCCCCTCAGATGTATTCATATCTCCATTTCTCCTAGAAACTGTATTTGTTAATACATACTTTGTCTGTTCTTGGCTTTGTAGTTGAAACTCCTTTCATACTTCAATCTGGAGAGCATCTATACTGCAAATTTTATATAGCCTTTCCTCACAGCCACCAAATATTCCTTGGCATGAATAGTCCATGGTATAATTCATGTTTTCTCTAGTATGGCCATATGGGTAGTGTTCTAGTTAACTTTGACTGTCAACTTGGCACCCTGGAGTTATCTGAGAAGGGAGTTTCTACTGATTTTTTTTAAAGATAAGATTGTTTTGTGGGCATGTGTGTGGAATATTGCCTTCACTATTAATTGATGTTTGAGGGACCAGGACACTGTAATCAGCACCCTTCCCTGGGCATGTGGTCCTGGGCTAATATAAGAAAGCTAGCTACAAGCCTGAGGAGCACAGCAAGCAGCATTCTTGCATGGTTTTTGCTTCAAATACCTACTTGAGTTCCTCCCCTGTCATCCTTCAGTGATGGATTGTGGTTTGGAAGTTTAAGCCAAATAAACCCTGCCTCCCCTAACTCACTATTGGTCACAATGTTTTATCACAGCAACAGAAAAGGAACTAGAGCAGATAGTTAATTATCATTGGTATTACAAATCACATAGTACAACTATTGCATGACTTTTCTTGGGGAGCTAGGCACAAAAGTTTAGCCACTCCAGATAGGGCAATGATGACAGACCAAAACAACCACTGAACTCAAGTCCACCCTGGTGAATGAATAAGTGTAATGGGTTACATACAGGAACACGGGTTAGGAGTTTCTTACTAGAGCACAGGCATCTTCTAGTTATACTACTGAAGAAGTGTTTTGGTGCCAAAACATGGGAACCTAAAACCTGAGAAACCTTTAAAAATATTCTAAAACAGAGCTAAACACAACTTCCTAGTTGTGTCTCTCAGGCCAGCCATGAGCTACAGTATGGTGGGTTTGCAGTGGCATGTGGGCTTGAGTGTGCATGGCAGATTTCTGCCATGGTACACAGTGGCATCTCAAGCTGCACAGTGTACTGTGTTGTGACAGATTTAGCTTTTGCTAGTACAGAAAAAAAAGAAAAGAAAAAAAGATGTTTCTGGGCTACACACTGCTGGATGGAAGCATAGACCCACTGTGTCCCATAGTCAGCTGTGAGCCTGGTTGCCAGAGCTGGTGGTAAACTAGTTCTGCCATGTTGGAAAGCTGAGGTAGGTAGAGCCAGCAGCCAAAGCTGCCATTTCAGTCCTAGTAATACTGCAGTTTAAAGCAATGGGTTCACAATAAGACAGATTCAGATGGAATAGTTTACAGTGTATGTAAAAATGTACATAGGCTTGGAAGAGAGAAGAAAATGAATAAAGACAGTTATATAAGAACTAGTTCTAACTTTAAAGAGGCAATAAAGGTATTATAAAAAATAAACCACATAAAGATGGAAATCACACAGAGAATCTGGATTGTATTGTCTTTGGGATTTAACTACAGAGAGACATTTGATTGTAAAGCCTGCTCAGTTAAACCAATAGGTATATTTTAAAGATATCTTGACTTCAAAATTTGGATCTAAGGATATGTTGCTTTGGAAAGGAGGATCTACTTTTGTTTCCACAGGAAGCTATGGATTTGTTCCAGATTAAGATGAATCAGGTTTGACCAGCCAAGCCCCCCTGAAAGGTCTCTGATGATACCATGGCCCAGATGATCCAACATCCAGAATGGTTTCAAGGCAACTGGCTCAGAGAACACAGGCTCACAGACTATTCCAGTCAGTACTTGACCAAAATTCTTAATTTTCTCAGGATTCCCATAAGACTACCAGCACCCTCTATCAGCAGGAAATAGTCTAGAAAACTATGCCTATACCCCACCCAAAAAATAGATTATGGATGTTTGTCTTTGTTTAAGTTGTTGGTTACAAATTGTTATTGGTCACAATCTCTTTCTAAAAAAGAAAGGGGGATATGATATGAAAATATAGGATATAGATATGATAGGATAAAAGGGTGGATTGTTGAACCTACATTTAAAGGGCAACTTATTTAAAATGTTTTACATTGGTATAGATTTTAGTTTATTGATACAAATTTAAAGTTAATTTTGTTATACTGTATGTATATTTCTACTCTTGTTTAAAATATTTTCTTTGTGCAACTCATTTGAAATTGTGGTGTATAGTTGAGAAATACAGATTAATAATTAGTCATCTATGATAATCAAACTTATAGTCATTTTAGTTAAGTTTTCTAGGTATACATAGATAGATTTCAATTAGGTAGGTAATCTTCAAACACTTCAAAGACCTACAGAATATGGCATTTAAAATGTTCTAAAAACTTAGACTTTCCTGGACAATGAGACACATCTGCTCCTGGCAGCACCGATTTACTTCAGAGAGGAGGATGGGCATCAAAAACACTCTATATGGAATTTATCTTCTTCTTGTCAAAAACAGCCATTTGGGCAAGAAACTGTTCTTGCCTGGAATGCTTGAAAAACTGTTGCATCGATTGTACATGCAGGAACCATAGAAAGGTGACCACTGAACTTTGCAAGGTAAAATGGTCCTTCAGGTTTTTATTTCGCAGAAAAAAAATGCCAGACATTCTACAGGACACAGAGAAAAGTGACTGAGAGACTTTAGGCCTATGGGCTGAAGATGGATGCCCCAATACTGCAGAGGATCTTTGGATGACTGTCTAGGCAGGCAGCTGTCTCTGTCATTTGCAGAGTTTTAGAAGTTGCTTACAATGCTCTTCCTGTTTACTTAGGTAATATTATATCCTTCTGAGGTCTTTGATGTAGTTGAAGACTAGATAGTTATAATTATGGTTTTCCTTGGTTATGATAAGAGATAAGGTAGATATGAAACCTTGGACTCACAAATATATGATAAATAAAATGTATTTTTTAATTTTGACAAATATGAAGAGACTAGATATTGTAACTGTAATTCTTGCTTGATAACTGTTTTGTTATATATAATTTTACTATGTTAAAGTTAAAACTTTCCTTTTTAATTAAACAGAAAAGGGGAAATGCTGTAGGATAATGCTTTTGTACATGGGTTTAAAGAAACGCTGATTGGCCAGTATCCAGGCAGGAAGTATAGGCAGGATAAGCAGACAAGGAGAATTATGGGAAGAGGAAGGCTGAGTCAGTAGACACCATCCCGCCATCCAGGGAACAGCATGTAATGGCACACAGGTAAATCCACGGAAACATGTGGCGACATATAGATGAACAGAAATGGGCTGAGGTTAAGTGTAAGACCTCGTCAGTAATTAGCCTGAGCTAATGGTTGAGCAGTTTTAATTAATATAAGCCTCTGTGTGCTTACTTGGGTCTGAGCAGCTGTGGACTGGGTGGGACACAGAAAATTTCCAGCTACAGTGTCTCCCCTCCTCCAGTAATTGTTAATCACTTACAGGTCCTTGAGGAGGATAGTGCCTTGTGTACCCCATGAACCCCCCTCCCTGATAAGGGAATTACAATGGATTTAGTCTTCTGAGAACATCATGTGGGTATTTACATCTGCTCTGATTTCAAGACAGCAGCAGACATGTCATGTCTGGAAGACAGAGTTCACAGCAGCAACAAAAATCCTAGGCATGGGGAAGGCCTTCTGGAGAGTGAGCTGGTACCCCTAGTTTGAATGATGATGGCTTCTGTATCATTGGCTGAGTCCTCTGCAGTGAAGTTAACTCAAAAGAAGTCATTGGATGGAAAAGAGAGAGATGAAAATAAGTCCCAAACAACTACGATGATACCAATAGACATGCTAATATGGAAAGGAGAAAACTGTGGAGCCTCAATCCTAGGTCAAAAACTATGGGCAACTGGGGAATGTTAAGAGTGGGAAAAATGGTCTTCCCCAGGGAAAAACTTCCCAATTGGTTATCCAATACCAAGTGGCTAGTCCTGAGATTATATACGTAGAGGTAACATTATAGACTGAGCAGGTTGTATTTACGTATTTAGGTATATATGTAACAAGAATTTTAAATAGACTTTGCATCTGAGAGAAAACAAGAGGGGGTTCATGGAGGAGCTGGAAGGAGGAAAGGGAAAGAAGAAATGTTGTATAATATAATTAAAAATTATTTTGAAAAAGAAAGAAAAGAGCTACCATGGTACATGCTTTCTTAAAGCTAGAGAAATTCTTCACTGATGGCGAACTACATAAATTTGCTAATTGAATTGCTCAAGTTCATTCAGTGCTGTGATCCAATGTATAGGAGACCTCTCTCCCCCTCCCCCCCCTCTCTCTCTCTCTCTCTCTCTCACACACACACACACACACACACACACACACACACACACACACACACACTCCTTGCCTGATCTGGGAAAGCCTGTGAGAGGCAGGTAACATTCTTAATATCTCCCATTCCTATAGTTGTTTTTACTCTCTGATGATATAAGCCAGATGTTTGTTGACAAATATCAGATCTGGCCATAATGATGTTCTCCTCGAATTTCAACATAGTGTGCTCAAGCTAGCCTGAGTTTCAATGTGAGGGTCTCTCTCAACAACAAACAAAAACACACATCACAGTGCTTTCATAACAGTTCCAGAGTTTTGACCTCTTTAGTTAGATACAACTTTGGACATTTAAAACATAACAATCTTCTATGTGGTATATTTGCAGATACCTTGAGGATTCTCTTTGCAGCTGGCATATGGAAAAAATACACAAACTATGAAAGTCTTTGTGTATAATGCATTTTTTGCATTGTAAAGCCCCACTGTCATAATTAACTTTTTCTTTTGTTTTTCATTCCCCCTTTAAACTGAACTATGAAATACCCTGCTGCTTAGTTTTTCTGTAAGTTTCATTTTACTAAGAAATGAAAGTGCTGTGAAGACAACTGTGGCAGAGCATGCAAATTAATGTGACACACATCTTCTTTACGGCTGAAGACTGGTCCAAAATACACACTGGAGTTCACCAAATGAGTCTGAAGGGGTAAATGTTTGGAAAGAAGGCCCCTGATCCAAATCATAGGGTAGCTGACTTGATTTCAAAGAAAGGAAAGGCCATTTTGAGATGAAATCACAAACACAGGTGAAACTTAGCTGCCAGTTTTTGAAAATGCATATATTAAAGAAAATCAGGGGCTGGGGCCATAGCTCAGTGACAGAGCAATTGTCTACATGAACATGGATGTGGATTAGATTCATCAGAGCCACAATCCCCAAACACAGAACTTAAGCTCATACAGTCAGAAGTAGTCAACTCATTTCTAATTAATGCAAGGGCTTGCTAACGCATTGTTATAAGCAGTCAACCATTTGCTTCCCTTTCCTTTTGTGGCCATCCTGTAGAAGGTTCGTCTTTTCTTTGTGTTTCCTCAGCAGAGTTCCTGTATGGTGATATTTTATTTGTGCTGAAATGTGATTTTATTTGTATGTTAATAAATAAAGTTGCCTGGAGATCAGAGGTTATAGCAAGCCATAAGCAGAATCAGGCAGTGGTAGCACACGCCCTTAATCTGATCACATGGCAGGCAGAGTCTCTGTGTGGTCAAGGACAGAGCCAAGTGTGGTGACAGGAACCTTTAATCCCAGTACCAACCATAGAGACCTGGAGGTCTGTATAGACAGGCAGTGATGAGGAAGTCATGTGGTTGGGTTTAGAGCCAATGAGAAGGCAGAACAGAAAGGCAATAAAAAGACAAGTCAGACAGGAAGAAGCTCTCTCTGGGGAAGCTACTGCTGGTGGTAAGATAAGGTAGTTGTGGCTCTTGCTCTGATCTCTTTGGCTATTAACTCTGTATTTGGCTCTGTGTTTCTTATTTACTAAGACTGTTTAGAAATTCATCTACATTCCTGAGTCACTTTAGTTTGGAGCTTCTGATGAACAAAATCTTGTTTGGTGACATAAACACTTTGAAAATTTTGTCATGCCTCAGTTTGCCTTTCAAGCAATGTGTTTATTCTGTTGACAACTCCATGGAATTAGAGGTACCATCACCCATGTAAATCTAACAACAGAATACCTGGGAGGCAGCTATATTAAACTTAATTTACCCACAAGGGAGCTAACCCTTGAAGAATCATCTATTTATTAAAAGTTGGACTCCCGGCTTTTTAAATTTTATTTATTTATTTATTTATTTATTTATTTATTTATTTATTTACTTATTTACTTATTTATTTTGAGACAGGGTTTGTCTGTGTAACAGCCCTGGCTCTCTTGGAACTCACTCTGTAGACCAGGCTGGCTTTGAACTCACAAAGATCTGCCTGCCTCTGCCTCCCCAGGACTGGCTGGGATTAAAGGTGTGTGCCACCATGCCCGGCTTCTTTTTTATTTTTAAATATGTGTATATATGAATATATGTCAAGTTTGTGCACGTGAGTGCAGTATGTATGAAGGCCAGGAGAGAGCATTTGATCCCCTGGAAGTGGAGTTACATGTGGTTGTGAGCCACCCAGCATTGGTGTTGGGAACCCAGCCAAGACCCTCTGCAAGACCATATGTGCTCTTCAATGTTGAGCTATCTCTCCAGGACCTCAAGTCTTGATTAACATCTCACCCTCATATTTTACTATAAGTTATGGAATCAGCCAGGATTTTTAGCAACTTGACATATCCTGAGTTATGAGTTTAAGGATTTCTGCCCCATATTTGATGTTTCTACTCATATTAGATACTGTCATGTTTTGCTTATCTATTGCTGTGTAAAAACCAACACAAACCTTAGTGTCTTTAACACAGCACCAGTTTGCTGTTAATCCCACAGAGTTGGCTACAGTTCTGCTGGGTAGCTTCTCAGTTGTTTACATCTGTGGTCTTTCAGGAGACCCTCTCCCACAAGGCTGTCAATCAGATGGTTTTGCTTCTATCTATTGCCTCTGTGCAGGAATTTGAGAAGCAAGGAGGTGGGCTTGGTGGGGCAGACCTGAAGTTCCAGCTACTTGCGTTTGAGGCCTGCTTGGGCTACACGATCACTTTTCTTTTTTCCATGTGATTTAACTGGACTTCTTTTTATGGTGGCTAGATCCTAACAGCAAGCATTTCAAGAGAAACCATCTCTGGTAGACCAGTACATACTAAGTCTTTGCTTGTCTCATTCTTGCTAGTGTTTCATTTGTTGCCCAAGGCCAAACTCACCATGGAAAGGCAGTCCACAATGACATGAATACTGAGAAGCATAGTCCATTAGGAGACATTCAGGTAATAACACATCTCTTGGGGTTACTGCAATGTCCTTGTAAAGGAATCAGTAGGTCAAGATCCGTTGTTTCTGATTCTTTTTTGTTTGTTTGTTTGTTTGTTTCTGATTCTTTGAAGGATGTTGGATTGCAAACATCATGAAGCCTCGGCTGGGCAGAGACAGGAAGTTCACTAGTCCACATCTAGCCTCAACTATATAGTGAGACCTTTTCTCAGAAAACAGAAATAAAGCAGAAGAATACTGTGGAGGGACTGGACAGATTGCTTGGTGGTTAAGAGCACTTGCTGAAGATCTGGGTGTAACTTCCAGCACCCACATCAGGCAGCTCAAAACTGCCCCTCACTCCAGTTCCAGGGGATCTGATGAGCTCTTCTGGCCTCCAAGGCCATCAGGTAGCTGATGCACACACGTATTTGCAGGCACGCACACATACACATAAAACTGAACTTTTTTATTTTTATTTTTTGGAGACTGGGTCTTTCTATGTAGCCCTGGCTATCCTGGAACTTGCTATGTAGAATTTTTTCTTTTTAAGAATACTACAGTTTTAAATATTGTGTTATTGGATTTTTTTTGAGACAAGGTTTCATGTAGTCCGGACTTACCTCAAACTTCCTATGTAAGAAAAAATGACCTTGAACTTAACCCCCTTATTAGCCTCCTAAGTGCTGTGATTAAAAGCATTTCCCATGTCCTATTGTACCTGATTGTGCAGTTATAGAGATTGAACCCAGGGCTTTGTGCATGTTAGGCAAACACCTACCAACTGAACAATACCACAGTCCATAGTTTTAGAATATTAAATGGCATTAAAAAGCATAATATGCTAAGAAAGAAAAAGCTCTAGAACAAGTATTCATCTCAATATAAATCACTCTTTTTGTCACTGCTAATATTGCTCATTTATTACATTACTTTTCCTCAAATTTATTAAAATATGATTACTGAATGCTGTTTCAATTACTATTTTATTGCTGTGAAGAGACATCATGATCAAGGCGACTTGTAGAAGAAAGTATTTAATGGGAGCCTACTGGTCCAGAGGTGAGTCCATGACCATTATGAAGGCGGGGGAAGAGAGAGAGAGAGAGAGAGAGAGAGAGAGAGAGAGAGAGAGAGAGAGAGAGAGAGAGAGAACAAGCTAACTGGGAATAGCAGGGGTGTTTGAAACCTCAAGCCCATCCCCAGTGACACACCTCCTCCAACAAGGCCACAGCTTTTCTTCCTTCCTAAACAGTTCCACCACCTGGGGACCAAGCATTCAAATACATAAGCCTATGGGGGCCATTCTCATTCAAACCACCACAAGGCCTACTACTGAGCCATGCAAACATAGGAGACAGTTTGGTGACCTCAGACTCCTTTTTCAAATTGAGTCACACACACACACACACACACACACACACACACACACACACACACACACACTCCTTGTAACTGCACATTTGACAACCTAATTCCTTCACTTGCATGTGCTGTGTACATATATCCTCCTCCAACCAACGCACCTAGCAACTTTAGAATCCCCTCCAGCTTCCATCTGCATCAGCTACATGTACTTCTATGTCTGAACAATAGGGC
>CABHPP010116507.1:0-14366 GCA_902168425.1 Peromyscus attwateri | reverse complement strand
TTTTTTTTTTTTTGAGTCATGGTTTCAGAGGTTTAACACATGCCTCTGTGGATTCTGGCCTTCTGGTGAGACAGAGAATCACAATAAAGAGGACAGAAAGGAACAACGTTGGTCCAACCTTATGGAGGCCAGTGAGAGAGAAGGGGTGTGTGGAGTGGGGAATGAATAGGAAATAGTGGCAAGACATATCCAGGGGCCCAAACACAGAGCTATACTTCCTCTGTCTAGGTCCTAGAGTCTCCATTTTTTCAACTCTAACTTGTATCAGCTCTCCTGCCTCCAGGGAACTTCCAGGCCTGGAACTGGGACTGAGTCATTAGTTGTCCTTACTCTGAGCTTCTGACTTCTTGGATTGAGTACCTCTGAGTTCTCTGTCTGTCCCGTGTGCATTATTGAGCTACCTCAGGCTCCAACTGTGTAAGGCAATCTAATAAACCCTTTCATAACTCTGTGTGTCTTCCCTTTGTCCTGTCTGTCTAGAGCAGGACTTCTTAACTCTCCCCATTTTTGACAAAAAAGTTTTTTATGACCCTTGGTATGTAGGTGTATACAATAAATACACAAATCAAACATTTATTTTTAAATATTTTTAATATATATATTATACAAAAATTTACCCTGTATTAAAGATGAAAGCAAATTTACATAGTCTTGATATGTATGTCCTTGTTTATTTTTTGCATAAGTCTGGCCAGGCAGCGGTGGCGCTCGCCTTTAATCCCAGCACTCAGGAGGCAGAGGCAGGCAGATCTCTGTGAGTTCGAGGCCAGCCTGGTCTCCAAAGTGAGTTCCAGGAAAGGCACAAAGCTACACAGAGAAACCCTGTCTTGAAAAAACTAAAAAAAAAAAAAAAAAGAGTTAAGTCTGGAGGAATGTTTGATATCGCAGGACATAGACTACCTTCAGTGTTTTTCAGAGTTGATCAATATGTTGATTTTATCATTAGCAATGCCGAGAGCACAATTTCACATCATACACAGTAAAAATAGCAGAAGCATGGCTATACTTACGTGCCGAGAAATAATTGTAGAAAAATATTAAAAGTCTCAGATAAATATTTAAGTCTCTTAAACCATTATTTTTTTAAGAGCATAAAACTTCGACTACCCAGTAAAAACACCACAATTTATATCCTGTATCAGAGCCTCTGGTCTAAGCTGTCTCAGACATTGTTTGGTTTGCCAAGGGCTTCAGTGAAGTCACATGACGCAACAGAGAAAAATGCTTCTAGCGACACCTCAGAGTCATTGGGTCTAATTGTGAAATTGTTTTTGTTTTGTTTTATATTTTATTAATTTTTCCATAAATACATTTTAATTGTGTTTTTCCTTCTCTCAACTCCTCCCAGAGCCTCCCCACCTCCCTACCCACCCAACTTTATGTTCTTTCTCTCTCTCTCTCTCTCTCTCTCTCTCTCTCAAAAACAACAACAAAACAAAAAAAAGAAAGAAACAAAAAATGCCTGCAAAAAGAAAATCAAAACAAACAGGCAAAAGACCAATAGGATTTTTTTCATATACATTTAGAAACCTTTTAATGTTGCCAATATTTTCATGATTCCCACATTTAGTACTATGACCCCACATGGCTCACAGTATAAGAAGTTTGACTAATATATGATGCCTAATACTGAAGAAAATATTCCATGAAAGCTTAATATTTTATACTACTGTTCTACATGCTGATACAGTCTACCGTCCCTCTCAGCCACACTTTTTTCTAGTTCTATGTGATGCCATCCATCAAACAGTTCTTGAAGACCTATTCTGATCTCTTGTCTTTGGTAGGCAATGGGACTGGTCCGACCCCATGCTCAATGAATTTATAGTTCTGAAAGGAAGTCAGAAAATAACTTTACAGCTATAAACAGGCATCATAGTTAGAAGATTAACATAGTTAGAGGATGTTATCTAAGGTACATGCTTGAGACCTTTTCATCCAATAAACGGACCAAACAAAAATATCCAGGACAATTAGCCACTTAGCTGAGCTCAGAGTTGAGGTTGAGTTCATAAGAAGGGGTGAGCAGGTAAGACATTCCTAGAAAAAGGGGTAACTGTGTTGGTACAGTGCTGAATGCCTATAATCAAAGCACCTAACAGGATGAAGTGGCATTTGTGATTTCAAGGCCACCCTAGGCTGCATACCTTTTATATTTTTTTTAAAAAAGGAGTTGGGGGTAAAGAATAAATGAGGAGAGGAGAAAGAAAAGGGGGAGGGAAGAAAGAGGAAGGAAAAGGAAATAGAAAAGGAAAAGAAATGATAGTAACTACTTTTCCAATAACTTCCCGGCCCATCACTCCATGTACTTGCTGTGCTTGAGCTGGATATAAGCAGGTCAGTCCTCTTTTCTCAGTAGTACTTTCTCATTAACAGAGGCTACTTCATGCTGCAACATGAGATGATGGTCAAATCTGATACTAGATCCTGGGACCACCCCCCCCCCCAACCTGGCTTCCTGCATTGCTGCTCCATGTGAAGAGTGCACTGTCTTCTACCTATCATTGTTCTCAGAACCTGGTTCTGTATCTATCTGAGGAAAGTTGTTTCTTCAGTGATTCCTGATGAGATGATGGACTAGAAGCAGTCTCCATGCGATGTTAGGATAATAGAAGTAGATTCTATTCCAAAGAGAATAGGAAATGGGGTGCTTCAGAAATCCGCAAAGTTAGTTGATAGGGCATCTGAAACGAACAGAGGAAAAGAAGGGTAACAAGGAAAAGATGAGCAAAACTCAAACCAGCTTCAGTAACACGACTTCCCAGTGGTTGGAGGGGAGTATAAGTCTCATTTTAAAAGCAAGTCAGCTGAATCTGGTAAAGACGGGCATTCCTACCCATAGGACAAGACCACCATGCTCAAAATCCTTATATCTAGCTGCAGACTTTTATAGCATGAATCTTCAAAGTTCTTATCAATAAAATCAAACCTGAGTCCAGTTATTGGGGTGAATGCTAGAAGATCAGAGAAGCAGAACAAGCCACAGCTACCTCACCTCGCCAGTTCCTCAGCTGATCCTGTTTCCTCAGACTGGAAGCTTCTGTGTCCTTTTCCAAATGAATCTCAGCTGAACTGTGCTGCTCAAAGCCTAAAAGCTTAACCAACCAAATGCTTCTATTCCTGGTCTTCACGCCTTATATATCTTTCTGCTATCTGCCATCACTCCCTGGGATTAAAGGCTCACTTTTTGGGATTAAAGGCAAGTGTCACCATGCCTGGCTGTATCCTTGAACACATGGATTTCTGCCTCTGGAATGCTAGGGTTAAAGTCGTGTGCTACCATTGCCTATCCTCTATGTTTAATATTGTGGCTGTCCTGTTCTCTGACCCCAGACAAGTTTATTAGCGTGCACAATATTATGGGGAACACAATACCACCACAGACTTTGGTAAGATTCTCCCAAATATCATTCTGCATGACTTGAAGATCTATAGTAAGCAAAGAGATTAATAAAGGAATAAAAGCATCTCAACAAGAAAAGCTCAGGATCAGATAGATTTACTTCTGAATTCTACTAAATCATTAAGACGAGCTAACAACAATAATGCTCCTTGAACTGTTCCATAAAACAGAAAGAGAATGGATACTGCCAAACTCATTTTAGGAAGCCAGGACTACCCTGAAACCAAATCATAAAAGGACACACACACACACACACACACACACACACACACACACATATATATATATATATATATATATATATATATATATATATATATAGAGAGAGAGAGAGAGAGAGAGAGAGAGAGAGAGAGAGAGAGAGAGAAATTTTTCAGATGAATACAAACATGAACATTTTTCATAAAAATCTTCCATGCTGGAGTCAAGAACAAGTGAAGATTGTACACCATAACCAAGTTGATTTCAGTCCAAAGATGCAAGGTTGGTTCAGCAAAAACAAATCAATAAGCATAATTTAGCACATAAATAAAATTAAAGATAGATACCACACAATCATTTCAATTGATACAGAAAGCCCTCACACAAACTTCAACAACCTTTCATGATAAAAGCCCTGAGGAAAGTAGTGCTAGAATAAATCCAGATCAGCAAAATGAACGATCTATAGGACAAACCTATAGTGAACATTCCACCGAATGGAAAATATAAAGGCATTTCCTCTAGAATTAGGAACAAGACGTTTGTGCCTACACTGTCCACTTTCATTTAGTACAGTGCTCTAAACGTTTGCTGAAGCAACAAGACAGGAGACAGAAACTAAAGGAAGAAAAATAGGAAAGGAAGAAGCCAAGTAAGTCTGGCAGGCAGACAGGATACTATGCTTACAACCTCCTCAAGATGCAACCAGAAAACCCTCAAACATGATAAACATTTTCAGCAATACAGCAGGATACAAAACCAATATATAAAAATTCAGTAGATTTTCTATATAACAAAATGAACCTTCCAAAAAAGAGAACTGGAGGTGGGGTAATCCTATCCACAGTTGCTTTAAAAAAAAACAAACCTAGGAATATACCAAACCATGGAGGTAAAAAACCCAGACAATGCAAACTTCAAGACATCGAAGAAAGCAACTGAAGACTCTAGAAGATCAAAAAAAGATCCTCTGTGCACTTGAATTTGCAGGAGTGGTATTGTGGAAATGACTATACTACCTAAGTGATCTACAGATCCAATGAATGTCCATCAAAATTCCCATGACTTCACAGAACTATAAAAACTCTAAAATTCATGAAAAAGCACAAAAGACTAAACAACCAAAGCAAGCCTAAGCGGTACAGGCAATGCTGAAAACACCAATATGTCTAATCTTAAAGTACATTCTAGAGCCATCGTCATAAACAGCATGGTATTGGCACAGTATCGGACATATAGACCAGTGGAATAGAAGAGAAGACCCAGAAAAAAGCCAATGCAATTATCGACAAAAGTTTTCAATATATACATTTTTTAAAGCTTGTGCAATAAATGGTACTGGGGGAAGTGGATATACACATGTACAAGAATGAAATTAAAACCACATCTCTGCCCCAAAATGGATAAAAGAACTTACTGTAAAACCTGAAACTCTGAACCTTTTAGAGGAAAACACAAGCAAATCACTTCCAGATAGCCAGCTGAAGACTTTCTAAAAGGATTCTACTGGTACAGGAAGTAATCCCACGAATAGACAAATGGTGTTACATGAAACTAAAAATCTTCTAAATAGCCAAGGAAACAATCACCAGGGTGAAGACACAGCTTACAGAAAAGGAAAAAATCTTTGCCAACTAAATATCAGACTAAGGATTAATATCTAGAATCCATAAAAACTAAAGAAATAAAACACCACAAAAAGTCATCCAATCAATAAAATGAGCAAATGAATTAAACCAAGAGTTCTCAAAGGAGGAAATAAAGTGACTAATAAATATTTGAAAAAGTATTCAACGTCCTGTGTCACTGGGGAAATATAAATCAAAACTACATGGAATGGCCAGAGAGATGGCTCAGAGATTAAGAGTATGCTCTGCTCTTCCAGGGATGGCATTAGGATCCCATCAACCACATTGGACAACTCACAACTGTAGCTACAACTTCAGAGGATATGAAGTATTCTTCTGGACTACACACACACACACACACACACACACACACACACACACACACACACTCACTCACATGAACACATGCACTCACACATATAGACAGAAATAAAAATTTTAAAAACTATGGTGAGACTCTATCTCAATTCAGTCATAATAGCTATTGTCAAGAGAACAAACTGTGGTGATAATTTAGTTGTGCTGAAAGTTGATATTTTATTTGTATGATAATAAATAAAGTTGCCTGGAGATCAGAGGTCAAAGCAAGCCATAAACAGAAGTCAGGCGGTGGTAGTCCACGCCCTTAATCCGATCACATGGCAGGCAGAGTCTCTGCGGTCAAGGACACAGCCAAGCATGGTGACACAAGCCTTTAATCCCAGTACCAACCATAGAGACCTAGAGGTCTGTAAAGACAGGCAGTGACGAGGAAGTCATGTGGCTGGGCTTAGAACCAATAAAAAGACAAAACAAAAAGGCAATAAAAACACAGGTCAGACAAAAAGAAACTCTCTGTGGAAGCTACTGCTGGTGGTAAGCTAAGGCTAGTCGTGGCTATTCGCTCTGATCTCTTCGGCTATTACCTCTGTATTTGGCTCTGTGTTTCTTGCTTAATAAGACTGTTTAGGAATTTGTCTACAACAAACAACAAATGTAGACAAGGATATGGAGAACAGGAGCAGTGCTGGTGGGGATGAAAACTGCTGTATCCCCATGGAAGTCAGTAACCTAATAATAAATCTCCTGGATGGTCCAAACATAACAAACATAGCACATTTCAGAGATACTTGCATAGCCCATGTTCATTGCTACAGTATTCACAAGAGCCAAGATATCGAACCAGCCTAGAGGTCCATAAACAGACAAGCAGATTTTTAAAATAGTGGTGCATATGCATAATTGAATTTTATTTAAAAGAAGAATAAAATTATAACATCTGCAGGAAAGTGGATGAAAGTAGAGATCATTATGTTAAGTGAAATAACCCAGAAAAAGAAAGAAAATACCATTTATTTTCTAATAGGCCAAAAGTAGATTTGGTGTGTGCATGTGTGTGTGTGTGTGTGTGTGTGTGTGTGTGTGTGTGTGTGTGTCACAAATTAAAGTGAGGCCTATAGGAAAGGAGGAAGAGTTTTGAAGGGAGAGAGAAGGGGAACTAGGGAAAATAATGGAATAGGCCTAATGTTGCCCCGTCCAGCAGGGCTTCAACGGGTTCTCGACCACCCTAGGGACAGAATGATTAGGGACAGTAGACACAAAGGAAATACACCAAGTCAAGATTTCTGATCAAGGTGCCACTTAATTTTTCTCCAGGAGGGTTTATATAGTTCCTGCAGGGTGGGGGGAGCAAGAGGCTGTTATCTGCATAAGGTGGGGCAAACTAACAGGGTGTTTACAGGGTGAAAAGGTCAAGGGCTCTATTCAATGTCCTGTAGCTAAGCAGCCTGACTGTAAGATGATCTAGTTCCCTGTCTTATGGGGGTCTGTACTTTTCCACTAACTAGAGGTTCTGTCCTTGTCCCTGACATAATGTGAAGCAGATGAAGGACTGTTTGGGGAGAGAAGAGAACCAGTAAGAGCTGGGGGTCGAGGAGGCAATGAGGAGTGCAAATAAAAATGAAGATTAATGAAATTAATTAGATATGTATAAAAATGAATCAGTTTGTTGCTTTGTATACTGAGAGATATACAGAGTTGGTACCTTCACAGCTTCACTATTTCCTGCAATAGAACCTCACTTCTCCTGAGAACAGGATTTCAAACCTTAAGAGTAGATTTTCTGTCTCTTCATATTTCCTGCTTAGTTTCCAGGTATTTTTGAAGGAATGGATATATGAATGGATATATAAATGGATGAATGGATAAAAAAAAGGATGAAAATTCTGTTCATTATGATTTTCCCCTTCTAAAAACATCTAGTGAACTCCTTTTTTTTTTTAATTGAAAATGGATTCTTCTCTCGCACAATGCATCCCAAGCAGTTTCCTCTCCCTCTCTCTCCTCCCTGCCCAACAAGAGACAACAACCAAACATGACAAAACAGGATACAATAAAACAAGGCAAAATCCCTCAGACTGAAGCTGGTAGACAAGTCAATCCAACAGGAAGAAAAGAGTCCCAAGAGCAGGCAAAAGAGTCAAGGACACACTCACTCCCACAGTTAGGAGTCCCACAAAAACACCAAACTAACAGCCACAACATATATGCAGAGGACCTGGTACAGACCCACACAGGCCCTCTGCTGGCCACTCAAATCTCTGTGAGCCCATATGCTCCCTATTTAGTTGATTCAGTGGTCCATGTTCTCCTGGTGTCCACCCATCCTCTCTGACTCCTACAATCTTCCTTCTCCTCTTCCACTGGGGTTCGCTGAGCTCTGAGGGGAGGGACCTCATGAAGACCTCCAATTTAGACTCTCTCTCTCTACATAATGTCTGGCTGTGGATCTCTGCATCTGCTCTCATCTGCTGCCAGAGGAAGCCTCTCTGATGAGGACTGGACAAGGCACCAAGATTAGTATTAGTAGAATATCATGAGGAATCATTTTATTTATTTTTTTCTATCCTAGGTCTCTGGGCTAACCAGCCTCCAGTTCCTTGTCATCTGGGACATCCAGGCAGTGTCAGGTATGGGTTCCCTCTCATGGAGTGAATCTCAACTTGGACCAGTCATTGGTTGGCCCCCCACAAGTTCTGCACCTCCATTGCCCTAGCATGTCTTGCAGGCAGGACAGATTATAGGTCGAAGGTTTTGTGTCCTGGTTGAGTCCTCTCTAGGGTCACTCTCTTAGAATCCTGGGAGCTTCTACTACGCTAGGTTTCCACATTACCTCCCCCCCAGAATGCCCTCCAATTCCAGTTGTCTTTCCCCATACTCTTTCCCTCCATTCCCCCATCATTTCCCATCCCATCTTCTCACCCCTCCAGCTTCAAATCATAGATGGTGATACATACCTCTGGTTGTTCTTTTATTGTACACGATTGTTTTAGCTATCCTGGGTTTGTTTTTCTATATGAAGTTGAGTATTGTTCTTTCAAGGTCTGTAAAGAATTGTGTTGGGATTTTAATGGGGATTGGATTAAATCTGTAGATTGCTTTTGGTAAGATGGCCATTTTTACTATGTTAATCCTACCAGTCCAGAGCATGGGAGGTCTTTCCAACTTCTGATATGCTCTCCAATCTCTTTCTTCAAAGACTTGAAGTTCTTGTCAAACATATAAGTCTTTCACTTGCTTGGTTAGAGTTACTCCAAGATACTTTATATTGTTTGTTGCTATTGTGAAGGGTATTGTTTCCTCGACTTCTTTTTCAACCTGTTTATCCATTGTATATAGGAAAGTTAACTGTTTTTTGTTTGTTTGTTTGTTTGTTTGTTTGTTTTAGTTAATCTTTTTATCCAGCCACTTTACTAAAGGTGTTTATCAGTTGTAAAAATTACCTGGTAAAATTTTGGGGTCACTTATGTATACTATCATATCATCTGCAAACAGCAATACTTTGACTTCTTCATTTCCAATTTGTATCCCTTTGATCTACTTTAGTTGTCTTATGGCTAAAATTAGCAAAAACTTCAAGTACTATATTGAATAGATAAAGAGTGGACAGCCTTATCTTGTCCCTGATTTTAGTGGAATTGCTTTAAGTTTCTCTCAATTTAATTTGATGTTGGCTATCGGTTTGCTATATATTGTCTTTATTGTGTTTAGGTATATCCGTTGTATCCCAAATCTCTCCAGGACTTTTACCATGAAGGGGTGTTGGATTTTGTCAGAGGATGTTACAGATCTAATGAGATGATCATGTGAGTTTTTTTCTTTCAGTTTGTTTATATGGTGGAATACATGGACAGATTTTCTTATGTTGAACCGTCCCTGCATCTCTGGAATGAAGCCTACTGGATCATCCTGAATAATCCTTTTGATGTGTTCTCAAAGTTGGTATGCCAGTATTTTATTGGGCAATTTTGCATCAATGTTCATGAGGGAAATTGTTCTGTAATTCTCTTTCTTTGTTGAGTCTTTGTGTGGTTTAGGTATCAGCGTGACTGTAGCATCATAATATGAATTTGGCAATGTTCTTTCTGTTCTATTTTGTGGAATAACTTAAGGAGTATGGTATTAGCTCCTCTTTGAAGACCTGGTAGGATTATGTGTTAAAACCATCTGGCCATGGGCATTCTTTGGTTTGGAGACTTTTAATGCCTGCTTCTATTTCCTTAGTGGCTATAGGTCTATTTAAATTGTTTATCTGATCTTGTTTTAACTTTAGTAAGTTTTACCTATAGAGAAAATTATCCATTTCTTTTAGAGTTTCCAATTCTGTAGAGTATAGGTTTTTAAAGTATTACCTAATGATTCTTTGGAGTTCCCTGGTATCTATTGTTATGTCCCCCTTTTTGTTTCTGATTTTGTTAATTTAGGTATTTTCTCTCCATCTTTTAGATAGTTTGGATAAGAGTTGTCTATCTTGTTGATTTTCTCAAAGAATCATTTTTTCACTTCATTGATTCTTTGTATTGTTCTCTTTATTTGTATTTTATTGATACCTGCTCTCAGTTTGATTATTTCCTGTCCTCTACTCCTCCTGGGTGTGTAGTTGGTTTTTTTTTTTTTTAACTCTTTTGGGAGCAACCACCCAGCTCCCAAATAAATACACTGAGACTTATGAGTGTGCAGCCTTATCTTGGTTTCTTCTAGCCAATTTTTCTTAAATTACCCCATCTGTCTTTAACCATGTTTTGCCTCTGGGCTTTTTACCTTTCTATATTCTATATACCTCTCTTTCCTTCTTACTCTGTGGCCGGCTGGGTGGCTGAGTGGTTGGACCCTGGCGTTCTCTTATTCTCCTTTTCTTGCTCCTTGATCTTCTCTTCCCAGATTTCTCCTTCTATTTATTCTCTCTACCTGCCACCCCCCACCTATCCTTTTTCCTATCTTTCTATTGGCCATCCAGTTCTTTATTAGACCAATCAGGTGTTTTAGACAAGCAAAGTAACACAGCTTTACAGAGTTACAAATGCAACATAAAAGCATGCAAAACATCTTTGCATCATTAAACAGGTATTCCACAGCCTAAAAGAACATAACACATCTTTAAATAATATTCCACAATGTGTGTGTGCTTACTTTTTTTGTTCTACAGCTTTCAGGTGTGCTGTTAAGTTCATGAGATAGTTCCAATTTTTAATTAAAATGTAAGCACTTAATGCTGTGAACTCTCTTCTTAGCTTTCATTGTGTCCCATAAGTTTGGGTATATTGTGTGTTTATTTTCATTGAATTTTAGAAAGTCTTTATTTTCTTTCTTTATTTCTATCTTGACCCAGTTTTTATTTAGTATAGAGTTGTTTGGCTTCTGCTGTGGGATGGTCTGTATGTCAAATTGCTCTGATTGGTCAATAAATAAAACACTGATTGGTCAGTGGTCAGGCAGGAAGTATAGGCGGGACTAACAGAGAGGAGAATTGAGAGAACAGGAAGGCGGAGGGAGACACTGCCAGCCGCCACCATGACA
The DNA here is from genome assembly GCA_902168425.1 of Peromyscus attwateri. Classification (NCBI taxonomy): domain Eukaryota; kingdom Metazoa; phylum Chordata; class Mammalia; order Rodentia; family Cricetidae; genus Peromyscus; species Peromyscus attwateri. The sequence continues at coordinate 3,299 of CABHPP010116507.1, read as the reverse complement.
AGCAGCATGTGAAGATCCTGGTAAGCCACGAGCCACGTGACAAGGTATAGATGTATGGAAATGGATTAATTTAAGCTATAAAAACAGTTAGCAAGAAGCCTGCCATGGCCATACAGTTTGTAAGCAATATAAGTCTCTGTGTTTACTTGGTTGGGTCTGAGTGGCTGTGGGACTGGCAGGTGACAAAGATTTGTCCTGACTGTGGGCAAGGAAGGAAAACTCTAGCTACAGGCTTCCATGAGTTTGTATGCTTTCTGTTGCTTCTGCTTATGTTGATATTCAGCTTTAATCCATGGAGGTCTGATAGGATGCAGGGGAATATTTCAATGTTCCTTTATCTGTTGAGACTTGTGACACAGTTTGTGGCAATTTTGGAGAAAGTTTAGGGAGGTGTTGAGAAGAAGGTATATTCTTTTGAGTCTGGGTGAAATATTCTGTAAATATTTTTTAAGTCCATTTGGTTTATATCTGTTAGCTCCAGTATTGCTCTCTGTAGTTTTTGGCTGGATGACCTATATGTTAGTAAAAGTAGGGTATTGAAGTCTCTCACTATCAATGTGTGAGGCTCAATGTGTGATTTAAGCTTAATAATGTTTCTTTTACAAACATGGGTGCTCTTGTATTTGGGGCAGAGATGTTAAAAATTGAAAGATCATCTTGGTGGATTCTTCCTCTGATGAGTATGAAGTGTCCTTCCCTCATCTCTTTTAATTAATTTTGGTTTGAAGTCTGTTGTGTAGATATTAGAATGGCTACATTAGCTTAGGTCCATTTATTTGGAATATCTTTTTCTAACCCTTTACCCTGAGGTAACAGCTATCTTTGATGTTGAGGTGTGGTTTTTTTTTTGTTGTTGTTTTTGTTTTTATGCAGAAGGATGGATCCTGTTTTCACATCCATTCTGTTTAGCTATTTCTTTTGTGGGAAAATTGAGTCCATTAATATTGAGAGATATCAATAAACAATGATTGTTAATTACTGTTTTGGTGGTGTTGGTGGTATTGTGTTGATGGTGGTGCTGGTGGTGCTGGTGGTGCTGGTGGTGCTGGTGGTGCTGGTGGTAGTGGTGTGTGTGTGTGTTTCTTTTCTTTTGGTTTTGCTGGTATGAAATTATTTATTTCCTGTTTGCACAGGTGTAGTTAACCCCCTTGGGTTGGAGTTTTCCTTCTAGTACCTTCTGTAGGGCTGGATTGGTGGACAGAAGATATTGCTTAAATTTGACTTTATCAAGTAATATCTTGTTTTCTCTATCTATGGTAATGAAAGTTTTGCTGGGTATAGCAGTCTGGGCTGGTTTCTGTGGTCTCCTAGAGCCTGCAGGACATCTGTCCAGGTCCTTCTGGCTTTTAGAATCTCCATTAAAAGTTGGGTGTAATTCTGATATGTTTCTAATAGTATTATAATATGTTCAGTATTTTTAGTGTTTTGATTATTATGTGAGGAAAGGACTTTCTTTTCTGGTCAAATCTATTTGGTGTTTTGTAAGCTTCTTGTACCTTTATAGGCACATCCTTCTTTAGGTTAGGAAAATTTTCTTCAAAGAAGAAATATTTTGTTGAAAATATTTTCTGGGCCTTTGAGCTGGGATTCTTCTATTCCTGAGATTCTTAGGTTTGTTCTTTTCAAGGTGTCCAACATTTTTTAAATGTTTTGTGTCAGGAACTTTTTAGATTTAACATTTTCTTTGATTGATGTAGCTATTTCTTCTGTTGTATCTTCAACACCTGAGATTCCCTCTTCCATCTCTTCCAGCAATTTTTTTAATTGCTTCTTATAAACAGACAGTTCTCTCCCACCTGCCAGTTCCCAAACAGCCACTCAGAGGCTTAATATTACTTATAAATACTCAGAGCTGGTAGCTCATGCTTATTACTAAATAGCTCTTACACTTAAATTAACCCATAATTCTTATCTATGTTTAACCATGTAGCTTGGTACCTTTTCTCAGTACAACATTCTCATCCTCTTCCTCTTCATCTGGCTGGTGACTCTCTCACTCTGCCTTTCCTCTTCCCAGAATCCTTAGTTTGATCACTTTGTCTATACTCCCTGCCTGGCTACTGGCCAATCAGAGTTTTATTAAACCAATTCAAGTGACAAATCTTTACAGTGTACAAGAGGATTATTCCACACCAGCTTCTACTTCCATTTTCAAGTATTACACAGTTTCATTTATTTCCTTCAACTGTTAGTTTGTTTCTTCTTGGCTTTCTTTAAGAGGTTTATTCATTTCCTCCAATTATTTGTAGGGTTTTTTTTGTTTGTTTGTTTGTTTGCTTTCTTTGAAGGGTTTATTCATTTCCTCTGTAAGGACCTCTGTCATCTTCATAAATTTGCTTTTAAGGTCCTTTTCTTGTGCTTCAGCTGTGTTGGAATAGTCAAGGCTTGTTATAGTAGGATAGCTGAGCTCTGGTGGTGACATATCACCTTGGCTGTTGTTGATTGTGTTCTTATACTGGCATCTAGGAATCTGGATTTGGGGTGATTATATGTCTAAGTGTGATTTCTGAATTTGTCTTTGTTGGATAGGTGTTTCGTTCCTTGGTTCCTCTCTGGTCTTCTGTCCAGTGTGGCCTGTGCTTAAACAGGGTGTCTCCACCTGAGTTTGGGCTAGACTTCTGGTGGGATGTGCCCTCTGGTCAAGCAGGGGGTCCCAGCTCAAGAATGGGGGGGGGGAGGCTGGGACAGGATGACAAAGAGGGGAGGAAGATTAGAGTAGGGTGGATAGGTATCCACAGAGTCAGATGTGGGGGTCAACATGGAGGCAGCCTACCTGGGCTTCTAGTGGCTTGTGTGGCCTCTGGTTGAACAGAGGGGTCTCTGCTAGAGTCAGGAGCTGGAACACAGCCAACTTGTGTTTTTCTTTATTGCTTCTGTTTCTATTTTCAGGTCTTGTACAGTTTTATTCATTTCCTCTAATTGTGTTTTCTTGGCTTTCTTTAAGGGATTTATTCATTTCCTCTTTAAGGTCCTCCATCATCTTCATAAAGTTGGTTTTAAGGTTTTTTTTCTTGTGCTTCAGGTATGTTGGAATATTCAGGGCCTGCTGTAGTAGGATAGCTAGACTCTTGTGGAGACATAGTATCCTGACTGTTATTGTGTTTTTGTACTGGCACATAGGCGTCTGTGTTTGGGATGATTATAGGTCTAGGTGCTGATTTCTGGGTTTGTCTTTCTTGAGTGGGTGCTTTGTTCTTTGGTTTCTGTTTCCTCTTTGGATTTCCAGAGACTGTGATGGCTGTGTGTTGCCTGTTTAGCTGGTCTGCTCAGGTGGTGTGTTCACAGGGAATGCTTGCTAG
>CABHPP010116506.1:0-49386 GCA_902168425.1 Peromyscus attwateri | reverse complement strand
CTGTCTACCCACTGTGCACACTGACTGCCTGTCTACCCACTGTGCGCACTGACTGTCTGTCTACCCACTGTGCACACTGACTGCCTGTCTACCCACTGTGTGCACTGACTGCCTGTCTACCTACTGTGCATGCCAGTGTTCTTAGAGTTCCTGCAGTGATAGACTCCTGGTTTAGACACTTCTTCCCCCAAGGCCTACTATATTTCATGCTCCTCCTCAAAAATTTAAACTTAGAAAAGACAAAAAAAAAGTTTTTTTTTATTTATAGACATTTGCAAAACACTTCAAGGAATACTTACTAAATAATAGGTGCTTAGTAGATGTCCACTAAATGAACAAGTGAATAACAGAAGATTTTGAGTTCTGTTTTATCCAGCCAGTTACACCAAGTTGATCATATATACTATTCTCTACACAAGCAAACCTTTTAAAAACTTTCTCTCAACTTTTATTTTCCATTGATCACTTACATACTGCCTGTTGATACTGACATTGAATCAAATACTTTATCAATATGATGTCTAGCTTCACAATAGTATTGAAAGTTATCCGTGATTGTTCTTTTTAATGACATTTATTTTTATTTGTGTATATGGGGGGCTGTGCATGCCATGGTGCACCCATGAAGTCAGAGGATATCTTGCAGGAGTTTTTTCTCTGCTCTCCTTCTACTACGCTCATCCCAAAGATTGATTGTACGTCTCCAGCCTTGGTGGCAGGGGCCTTTTATAGGCCACCCACAACAGAGCCAGGACTTGAACCCAGTATTTTCCACCTGGAGTTCCAGCGCTACCTTTTCTTCTTGGATACCTACTCCCACAATTCAAAGCACAGACAAAACTGGGTGCTCGGATTTGTTGTCCTCGCATTTCCCACTGGTAATTCCAGAACACTTCCTTGGCATGCTGAACGGCTGTGAGCCTGACATGGATGGGGAATGCAGACCTCCCAGAGTGGCAGATGGAGCATGCTCACAGCCCTGTGTAGTCTACACTCACCCTTGCAGCAGCAGGGCAGGGACAAAGTCATCCTTTCCACTTCCTACCTGACGCAGAAATAAATAAATAACTGCAGAAAATCCAATCTCTGTTTGGAGGCACTAAATCCCCTCTCCTTTCCAGATGGCTGGGAGATTTCTCCCAGGTGGTAAATATATTATTAAGAACTCATTTCACCGTGAAATTGACTATTCAAAACACAGACAGAAGTTAATATATTAGGAAAACCTGTCTGAAAACTCACGTTAGAGAAAATTTATTTTTGTTTAATATAAAGCCTGATATTATACACAACCCTTTCTAGTTCAGCCGGTTAAAGTTGTTCCCAGTTAGAACATGTGTCCCAGTGTCAGGGGCACTAGCACCAAGAGTCACATGTCCCCATAAGAAGCTGTGGTCACTCCTTCTGTGTGGAGTCCCACATCATGGTAGTTAATGATGTTCAGCCTCAGACAGCTCTGTTCAGGTCTCTTGGGTACACAGTGACTGTTCCCATCTGGCAGTTGAAGCTAAGCTAAGAAATCGTTAGCTGAGCTTGTTCTAGAACAGCCTTCCAAGAGATGACCAGGAGCCCCAAGGGGAAATGTAGTGAAAGAATTGCCAGGAGTCAGTCATGAGATGTTTTATCAATGGAAAAATTGCACAGATTACAAAACAGAAAAAGGCTTGTCAGTGAGGATCCAGCTGGCTGTGAATGTCTCAAGCATTAACGCATTCATGCTTGGTTGATTCATCTTTCAATAACAAGGCTACTTCCTTAAATCACCAGGGCCATCACTCAAGGCCCTGGTGTATACTTTGTATACAAAGTAACTCCCTTTGTATATTAGATGGGCCCTGAACTCATAGAGATCAGCTGGCCTCTGCCTCCTGTGTGCTGGTATTAAAGGTGTGGCTTGCACACCTAGCTCAAACAGATCATAGACTACATGATAGTAAGAAAAGTATGCTTCAGATTTGTGCAGGATTAGAAAACTCCAGTATCAAGAGTCATTAACTGTTAAATGAAGGGTGAGGTGAAGGGAAGCATGGCAGTGCAGGTGCCTTTCAACTTAGTCTCGAGGAAGGGTGAGTTTGGCAAGCCTCTGTGTGGAAGTACTTGTCTATGAAGGGTCTGCCCACCCCAGGATATATAGGAAAGTATCTGTGACTTCCCCACCAGGGCTTTCTCATTACAACATACACTCCACCCACTTTCTCTGGACCTTGACTCTTGTTGCAATTTTTTTTATCAATAATCTTGATTTGAAAGACAAGATGCAAAATAGTTCTGAGTTTCTCAGAAGAAAATAGTATGGGTTCTCTTTGACGCTCAAAAAAGATTGTCTGTTGTTTTAAAAATGATCCCTTCAGGAATGACAGGTTTATGCTAATAACACAATGAACTTGTTATGCATTGGCACAAGCAAATCCAACTGACACCTAAATAATGTCTATTAAAGAATTCTTAATTTACACAATTATTTTGATCCAATTAATTACTCAAATAGGAATTTAGTCAAACAGCTGCCTACACTTTTCTAAAAAAAAAAAAATGAAGTTCCAGAGTAATTGGAAAACCAGTAATGAATAATCCACTGAAGAATGAAACAATTTTTCATATGTTTAAAATAAAACAGTGGCTCTTTCTGGACCACCCACTTCTGCAGCAACTTGGAGAAGCCAACCACTAATGTGAAGAAGGGCCTGCATAGACGAAGCTCATTGCAAACCCACTTCAGTGATTTGAATTTCCAGGTTCTGGTAAGTTCTCAGTGAGTATAGAGGCTCAGCAAATTTAAGTGGTTTAGAAAAGTTACTCCATCCCTTTATCCTTATATCAAGTACCACCATCTACACCGTGTACCAGGCACCACACAGTGTGCCGTGGCTTATACAGAACAAATTTTCTCATTTAACTCCTGATTAAATCCATAAAGCCTCAAAGACAATGAAAGCAAGAGTTTTTCTCCAGCAAAGCTCCCCAACTTGTTTAACCGAGTTGATTCCATGAGATATTTTGGAAAGAAACGGAGGAATAACTAACAGATGGAAGATGATAAAATTGTAAGTACTTTAAAATAAAAATATGTTAAAATACAATATACATGGAGAAAAAAATAAACACATCATGGTTGAACAGCTTGTGAAGGATCCACGTGCCGTGTGCAACACACTTGTTTTACTAGCACTCGTTGAAGAGAGAGCCTGCCTGTGCAAAGGAGCTTTTCTCTTGTCCTCTCCATCTCAGCTCTCAGAAGTCTTACTATTTTGCTCTTTACTAATAGGTCAGCTATATCTATATTTGAGTCCAGATAAATGAACTTCACTTGCTCTGAGTTTTTCTTCAGTATGTGACTTATTTGGTTAAATATAGTATCTATGACCTTCATCCATGCTACATCATCATCATCATCATCATCATTGTTATTATTATTATTATTATTATTATTATTGGAAGATTATGTCCCAATTCAGATATTCATCTGATTACATGAATCTGCATTACTCCCAGTTTAGGGAGCAAACAAGCACAGCAGCTATGGACATCTGTGTAAATTATCTTTTGCCAAATCTGTATTAGAGACTCTACAATGTAAGGACTATTGTGAAATCCATAAAAGATAGTTCTCACCACTTTTCCAAAGTGTTTGTATCAATTTGGACTCCCAGCAGCAAAGTGTTCAGTTCTAGTTGTCCTGTACCCTCACCAGCACTTACAGTTGTCAGCCTTTCTAATTTTATTCATGTTTATAGATAAGTAATAACATATCATCATTCTTTTCATAAGTATTTAGCTATTGGTGACACTGAATCCTTTATAGATCATTATTTTCTTATATGTCTGTTGAAATCATTTGCCCAGACCTATTGGGTACTTGCTTATTTTTGAGTTTCAGAAGTCATTTATGCATTCTAGAGGATAGCCTTTTATCACTGACATGTATTGTGCAGATGCTAATTGTTCAAATCAGACAGCTTAAAATCAATAAATGGGGGTTAGGTAGCTGCAATTATAGTGTCAAGACACACATACCCATTCGTGCCTGGTAAAATTACATGTATCTCAGTCAGCTTTTCACTGTTGACTTACAAAATAGAAGCAAGGCTCCAATCTGAGCCCCAAAGCATAGGTTGGTCATAGTGCTGCCAAGGTGTCCACCCCTCTAAAACACCCTGATAATGCACTAATCTGCAGACTGTAAGTCCATGAGGGCAGGAATGTCTGGGCGGCTTGCTCGTTCTTATGTTTCCCTGTGTTGAAAACAAGACTGATCACACGGCAAGAAGATACATGCTGAGTGAAGAAATAATCACAGCTCCTGGAGCCCATTGGGTGTCTGGTGGTGGCAATGACAGAAGCAGGATGTGACTTTATATGACATACCTCGATTGAGTGGTCAAATCGTGACAAGGAAAGCTATATTCCCTGCACTGTTTCACAATTCTACAATACAAAAATCAAGAGTCTCCATGGAAACTGTGTGGACAGTTGTGATCTAACACATTTGAAAAGAATTGTATTTATAAACTACTGCTCAAAACACAACCTTAATATTTTTGGAGCTAGGTGCTATGCTATCATTGGAAAATTATTTTATAGATATTAAGTATAATTTTAATCCTGTCATCTCATAAATATGTTGTTCACCTTCTGAGAAATAGCAAATTAGCTCATAATTACTAAAGGAAAAAAACTCATTAAAACAAAAGGACATAACATATTATCTTAAATTAAATTTGAAAATTAGAATACCATTTGAATAAAATGCAGCATTCTTCCATATTATCCAGTTAAGTGTGCATGTGTGTATTTTTGTGCATTCACACGTATGCAGGTCCATATATTCCTAAGTACATATGTACATGCACAAGTATATATAATTGCCATCAGTAGATCCCAAAATTAGCTCAGAATGAAGTTGTCAGTATTTTCTTCACTTAAAAAGTCTTAGCAGGGCTGGGTGTAGTAGTCCACATCTTTAATTCTAGCACTTGGGAGGAAAAGGCAGGCAGATTCTTTGAGTTCTGGGCCAGCCTGGTCTACATGGAACTAGAGAGTTCCATGCCAATGAGGGCTACATAGTGAGTAGTGAGATCCTGTCTCATGCAAACAAACCAATTCAAAAGTCTTAGCAGTCTGTTGATGTGAGTGATAGGCACAGACCAGCTCCTGTCCTGGGATGCCCTGCTCTAAACTGCAGCCTCACATCTAATCTGAGAGTGAAATCAAGATTGATTTTCAAGGGCCACAGAGATTTATTGAGACACAGTTTACTCTGTATTGGGATCAGATATGAAGCTCGTGGTGAATTCCTCACTTTGAGTGAGTCTGCAAGAATTGAGAGTCCTTTTGGCCATCAAAGAAGAAATGTACTACTCATCCAGCCCATGTGGGTATCCAGTTTTTCCTAGGAAGTGAGACTTTGTTCAAATGGTTTCTTAGCCAAACACCACACCCTTGGTCCACTGGTCTGAGTGTCTAAAGTCCACCTCTCCTTGTGAACACTGAATCAGCATGGGAAGCAATTGCTCTGAACCTAACAGAGAGAAGACAGAGCATCATACATACTCAAGCCCTTTGGTGTTTTGCCCCCTTTGACATCAGGAGTGTGGCCTGAGGGCTGTTGTTCAAGTTTGAGTGTGTGTGGCTTATTTGCATGGATGATGTGGGAGATAGAGAAAGTTATGGAGTAAAATACTCTCCATTGGCCATCCATCTGTATGCATAGAAATTCTGTTCTAGAGGGGAACTGATTATAAGTACATGCTAGCAATCCAGACTTCTCACTCAGTACTCCGGCACAAAGAATAGTTTTCATGTCCTGTATGCCCTCATGAATATTTAAAAGGTAAATGTCAACTCTTAGACTATGGGAACACTGGGCTAATCTGAGAATCATCGGTTAAAATTCAGCCTTTTATTTGGATCTGAGGTTAATATCAGTTAGTAAATTTCCCTCTAAAAGTTATCACAGAGACACTGCTCCAAATTCTCTCCTTAGACATGTGATAAAATCAATAACTTTCTCCCTTTCTCACACAAGCTGTGTGATGTGCCCTGAGAAGCTTGTGCATTTAAGATTTCGGGAAAGGACGGGTTGTAAGTGTGGTCCAGACCCTCTACAGTCCTGATGTACAGAAACAAGTAAGTCTCCCTTGAACATCCATCTACTCATGTGGTGCCCTGGGTTTAGGGAGCATGGAAGCTCAGCCCAGACACTTTTCAGCTGTGAGGACTTGGGGTGGGCACTTAATCTATGTCATGGCAGAGTCTGTTGTTCAGAAAACTGGGACCCTGGTCCTTCCTTGTGGCAGTGCTGACCTTCAAAGGAACCCAATTTGTACATAGGCTTTGTAACCAAGGGCAAACCCTAACAATTAAATTGCTCATTAGCTTTTAGAGATGTTCGTGTGAAATGGAGTCCTGCAACCTCCTGGAAGCCACTATTAGTTAAAAATGTGAGCCTCCAAAAGACAACGGTTTGCTTTGAGATGATAGTGAGGACTGGGGTTCTGGAAGTTCTAATTTGTGCAGACAGACTTTGGTAATGAAAGAATTAAGGAGATTACTTATCCTTAAACATTGATTTAGGTATATATATGTAAAAGAGAAACAGAAAAAGACAGAGAGACACAGACAACACATTCATGATGGAGTGCTAGACACAAAGCTAAAAAGAACCTTTTCTGTTGTCTTTCACTTTTTTTTAATAATCAGAAACATTGAACAGAGAGTTTCTAATATAAATGTAGGATGTAGATATCCTGATACTTTGAAAGTACAGTAGAGATCAGGTCACTGAGAACATGAGCTAAAAGAACTGGAAAGTAAAACTCTATTCATTTATGTGTTGTGGAGAGGCACTGTGAAACTTGGAAACAGACGGTTGATGGCTATAGTCTTAGAGCAATGGCAGCACATTGCTGTTGCTGCTGGTATTTCAGTGGTGATGATCTTGGTAGTGGTGATCAGAACAGGTGTGATGTAGTGATGATGGTGGCCATAGTAATGACTGATGGTGGTAGTGGAAGTGATTTGTGGTGGTGGTGGTTATGGTGGGGATGCTATTGTTGGTTCTGGTGGTGATGGTGATTGTAATGATTGATGGTGGTAGCGATTGATGATAGTCATAGGGTGATGTTATTGTTGGTGGTTTATGGTGATGGTGATAGTGGCCATAATTAATGATGATGGTCAAACCTATGATGATGCTATGTGGATGATGGTGATGGTGGGGTAGTAGTGATTGATAGTGGTGGTGATAGCAATTGCAGTTATAATGGTAGTTATAATAGAACAAATAGAAAATTACTGTACACTTGCTACAGACAACACTGTGATATGATAAGTACTTTGCCTGAACCAGCTCATTCAGACCTAAAAAATTCTGTGTGGCAGTTGCTTGGCAGCTACTTTTATTCTCTTTACCTTAAAGATAAGAAAAATGAGGCATGGGGACTATAATAGCTTCTCAAGGTCACATAGAACCAGATATTTGAACTCAGACAATTTGACTCCAGAGTCACGAACCTAGTCATTCTGCAGCGCTGCCAGGAAAATGCAGAGAAGCAAGAATCAGAATCAGAAAGATATATTCCTTGTGTGACAATATCTGGTGATGGGAGACCTGGGGACTATTACTACCTAATGATGGCAGGGGACTGCTTAAAGTACAGAAGATCCCAATCTGAAGAATAGAAAAAGGGTGGACTTCGAAATTAGAGAGGTAACTGTCCATAAAATTTGATCATTTCATTAGAATGTGACATGACAAATTGAATAATGGCACCGGATACCTGCAATTTACCTTATATGTGTCTTGAGTTTAAGATAACCATTCAGTGTGAGTATCGGCTTTTACTACACCTTCAGCTGAGTTCCTGGTCTTGGGCTGTATTATATAATCATTGAGCTACACGAGAAGAGGAAAGAAGTGTGGCTACAAGGAGTCACACTGGCAGAACCAGCCATTAAGCGTGGGTCACCAAAGGATGAAAAGACTGGTAGTGTACTTTAGGTGACAATAGGTGACCGGAAGACCAATAGCACAAATTCTCACTCCAGCTGATTACCTCCCACCTCATCTTTCCTCCACTGCAACCCTTTCTCCATGGTAAAGACTGATCCTTCATCAAGATGTTGCATGTAACCTCACTTCAGTTCCCCATTTCTCTTTCTCAACTCCGCTGAGATTGTGCAGTCTCCAATCCTTAAACAACCAGGACCACCCAATTCTTGCAGTTTTCAGTCTTTATATATTTAAAGTGTCCCTGTAAGTATATTCCTTTAGTTTTCTACCACAGAGTCTTACCTTGTTATCTTATTATGCTTGTTAGCTTTTTTGTCATTTTTCCCTCCTCAAATAGACTTTAGGAACTATGAATTTAGAAATATCTTTCATGTATGTGCAGAGAGAGTTTGGTACTATGTAGGTACACAAGATGATTTATTGAATGATCAGATCAAAGGTGGTAATGGATAGATACAGGAGTGAGCACAAACCCTAAGGGCACTGTCATATGTGCACAGGCTAACTGAAGTGCCAGTATTCTGTGAACACAGATGCTGCACACCTATGTTTGCAGCTGCACCAGTCCTGTAGACACAGACTTTAGCTTGCACCATGAAGGCTCCAGTAAGCCATCTGGGCTCACATTTTCCTATATTATTCTGATATTCTTTTGATTTATGCTTGTGTATGTGTATCTGTAGATTGTATGCGTGCAGATGCGTGTGTGAGTATGTACATGCATGGATGTGTGTTTGTGTGTGTATACATGTGTGTATGTGCATACATGTTGAGGACAGATGACAACTTTGACTATCATCCCTCAGGAGCTATCTTTTTTTTTTTTTTCTTTTGAGACAAAGTTGCTTGCTAGCCTGGAATTCACTAAGTAGACTAGGCAGACCAGACAGCCAGTGAGACCCAAGGATCCACCTGTCTCCACCTATAATCTCCAGACTACTTCACCAAATAGACTAGACTGGCTGGTCAGTGAGACCCGATGATCCTCCTGTCTCCACTTAAATTCTCCAATAATGAGACTGCAGACATGTGCCACCATGTCCACCTTTTTTTTCTCATGGACTTTAGGGATCGAACTTTGGTTCTCATGATTGGGAGGCAAGCACTTTACCATCTGGGCCATCTCTGTAGCCATTTTCTTTTGAATGTTGTTGAGACTATGGAGGCTCAATCACCAGCCATCTTTTTATAGCCGGCAACAGTGAAAAGAAAAGACTCATCCCTTGCCACTCCCCTCCTCCACTGGCCTCTGCCCCTCCATTTCCTGTTCTTATCTCATCCGTTATATTCCCACCATGCCAGGCAGAGGACTTCCTCCATAAATTGTTTAGGACATTATGACCAACTCCATGACTTAAAGGACACTAAGCCCATGCATCTACTGAGTGCCCTGCCCCCTTTGCCACTGAAGCTTTATATCCTCATTCTGACACTGACTTCAGAGTGTGGAGAGGTGTGGCTGTGTCCTTACTGATGATCGCTGGCCTTTTCGTGCTCACTCACTCTCTTGTTGAAATTGATTCTTTGAGACGGCTGCCATTTATCATCCCACCTCAACTCTGCTTGCTGCCAGCTTCCTAACTTCCCTGTCACCCCCCATTCATCAAAGGTGTGAGGACTTATATAAGTTACTCAGAACTCTAACTGGGGCTGGAGAGATGGCTCAACAGTTAAGAATATTTGCTGCTTTTGCAGAAGACCTGGGTGTGGGTCCCAGCACCCACATCACAACTCAAACTGCCCGTAACTCTAGTTTCAGGGCATATGACACCCTCTTCTGGCTTCTGAGGGCACCAGACATGTACAGGGTACGTATACATGTAAAAACTCACACATACACATAAAAATCAAATCTGCATTAAAAAAAAAAACCTAGTATCATTCATGACCCCCAACTCTGAATGAACTTCACCCCAGGAATCGATTCAATCTACTCCTGTGGAAATCATAGATTTGCCATAATCTGTAGCTGATTTGTTTTCAGAAATTACAGACTTGAGTTCATACTTTTTTCCCATAACATCTTCACTATCCATTTTGTGTTTCTTTCTAACAACTTCCACTAGATGTGTTCTTCAAATTTTCTGATATGCTGGTCAAAAGTCCCCTCTCCTCTCTTATGCTTCCCTCCTGAACCATCTGGAATCCATAGCGAACCTAAAGGATACTGCCTTGGCACCCTCTCAAAGGACCTGACTCCTCTGTCCTCTGGTACTGCTCTGCTATCTAGAATTGGACCAGAATCTAAACATGACTGTAATCTAGACTTGATTTTTAGCTGCTGAATGTCATGCAGTAGGGTAGCTTGACCCTATGCTAACTCATTACTGCTAACATCTCATGGATCTCCACAACTAGCGGGAGATCCCCTATTGCGTATTGTACTTGTATTCCAATGATACATGGTGGGAGCCCACAGAGGCTCCCTAGTAAGGCCTTACTCAAAGTCAGAGAATCTGAGCTTGCTTTACCCAGCAGGGCTGCATAATGGAATGATTTGGCCAAGGGTCTGGTTACCAGGTGTTTTGAAGGGTCTACATTTGTTGATACTTTATACCTCAACCTTGGAAGGGGACGGTCTTTTGCCTCTCCCCTTGGTGGTGTATAAAAACCCATTATAATAAATCTCGAGGCAGCTGGGTATTGATTGACCCAGGGCCCTCCCAAAGCTATCCCGTGTCTCTGTCTTTCTCTCCATCTCTGCCTATATTTCTATCTAATACTTCCTCATTCCTCTCTCCTCCCCCCTCAAGAACCTTTCGACAGGTCGGAACTGGACTCTGACGGTACATCCTCTTCTGCCCTCATCTTCCTCTTCTGATATCCTTGCATAAAGCCAAAAAAACTGAGCTAAGTAGATTTTTCTTGATTTTGCCAGACTTATCAGCCACTGCCTTCTCCATGGTGTTATGGCTACTGTGGTTCAGTTACTTCCTCTAGATGCTATATGTCCTAACCATGAAGAAAAAGACATGAAGAAGCTGATGCCACACGTTTGAGGAATGTCATATTTGTAATGGTGTGGGGAAGAGAGAGAAAAGTCACAGGACTCTCTGTAAGCATTGCTGGTTGTGTATCAGAATCAATCAGCTCTTAGGGTTAATTATCTGTGAGCTGTGAAGCTGTCTGACCTAGCTTGCATAATTGAAATGATGGGATGGATAGCAAGAAGAAATTTAGTGTGCATGAGGAACATGAGAGTCCATACATGGTCTCCTGGGACATCCCATAGTCCTGGAAACCCACTCAAGCTTTAGCTACCACAGCCTATAGACCACAAAAGAATAGAAGTGAATGGTTGTGGGTGAAGCCTCTGAGGTCTTCAGTATATCAGAGGAAAGTGTACAGACCATCCAGAAAGATGGTGATGGTCATCAGCTGAGGATCAACTGGAAGAAGTAATAGATCCCTTGTTCTGAAGCAACTAACATTAATTAGAGACATTGTTTAGAGTTTGGAATCCCATTTCTGGGCTATTATATTCTTGGCCTGCCTCCCCTGACCCTACAAAAAATAAGCTATGAAGTTAAGAATTAACAACTTCCAATGCAGATGCAGTCATCTCCTTTCTTTGGCAGAGACTGTTTTATTTTATTATATATATATATATTATCTCCTTCCTTTCCAGGAAAGATCAGAATGTGTAAAGAGTAGGCGAGCAGGTCATATCCACAGTTACAACTATACTTCAGGCCAGTCAGCTGAAATTGGAAGTCTTGTAGGAAAGAGGCCTTTGAATAAAATACAAAATTTTAATTCTAAACCAAACTACAAGCATTAGTTTAAAAAAAAAAAAGAAAAAAAATGATTGAAGCATTATGGAATTAAATCTATATTAAGAATTCCTGATGGCCATGGGGAGAAGAAAACATTTTCTTTTTCTTTTTCACAAAGGTTGATAGTAGTTAGTAGGACTAATCCCGAAATCATCTTTCAGTTGAGTATGCCTATCTCAGATGGAGGTCTAGCACATCCTAGTAAGAGTCATTGCTCCGCCAAGCTGCAGTCTACTTACTGCTCCACTTGTCTTACTCCCTCCAGACTTACCCAGAGCAGTCCTTTCACTCTTGTGCAAACAAACACCCTGACTTCAACACAACATGTTCAATCTCTCCGTCCAAATATTTTCCTTGGCTCCCTGGCTCTCTCTGTCCATGGGCTCATTCCTCTTGTCACCTTCGTCTCCGATATATCAAAAGGATCATGACCTTTTCAACTGTATACGGCCCTGTCATCGACTCCTCGTCATCCCACAATCTCCACTGCCTACGTCACCATGCTGTGACGTTGACCGTCATGCTGTAGGTCGAGTAGGTGCCTCCTGTGCCCCATCTGCACATCGTATTTAGTTGCCACGGCTCTTTTTGAGGAATTTTCTTCCTCTGACCCATATGACTGTTTTCTTTGACCTCTCTGGTCTCTAGTCTTCTGATTCTCTTGCAGGTTTGTCCCTCTTTGATTGGCCTGTGCAATCGAAACATGCCAACCTACATGCCTACATTACCAGGCCCTCTCCTTAAGGCATTTTGTTTATAGACATAAAGAATGAATGAATACACACAGCAGGGTCCCCAAACTCATATCTCTAGCCCAGTTCTCATTTTCAAGATCCAGAGGACTCCAAAAACTGCTCAATGTCTCCTCCAAAACATGGGATTCAAGCTCTATACAACTAATACTGAGTTCAAAATGCTCCTCTGTCAGCCCTGACCCTGGATTTTTAAATGGCATTCGGTTCTCAGCCTTGACTCATAGTTCTGAGCACCCAAATCTACCTGTTGGTCTGTTTTGTAGCCTTTAAAAAAAGTTTTTAATCAAAACCACCTTACCATAAAGAACTTGCAAATACAAAGCACCATGCAACTAGATTCACAAAGCCACTCAGTCAAGCACTTACCTGGCCAAACTCAGTCTACACAGCTCAGTGCATTTCTATATAGATAGATTAGCCATTCTGAATCCATGGAGCTTCACTTTGGACTTTACCCTTTAACCCTCAATTGCATTTTTATGCATGTATCCACCAATCACACAACAACAAAAAACCATGACAGAGTTAAAATTAGAAAAGAACACTAGCTTTTTATTCTCTTTCACAGTTCATCTGTCCTTTCCCTTACATTCTGCCCTCCCTCATCACCTAATAGTGCCCTTTCTTGTTCTCTTTTAGAAATGTTATTCTATACCCACACCTACATGTGCATTTGTTAACATACATACATACATACATACATACATACATACATATACACATTATAGGCTAAAACCTTCATTTGAGGTAAAACAGACTTAAAGTTTTTTCCTATTAGTCTCTCAATTTCTATCTTCTCCCTTCTGGTATGCCTTCATTCATTATTTCTCTCTCAGATGACTAGAATAGTCTCCATAAATCTATCCATACTCATAAGCACACTCAAATTCAACCTTCTCACAATGAATCTCAAAAGAAATATAAACCTGGCTGCTGGACCCTGTGCTTAGAATATTAGGATACAGAGATGAGCTCCTGATGAACCCTGTCTGTTCTCAGAGGAGTCAAAAGCTCCATTCCAGCATTATCCCTGTTAGATCTTAAAGTGTGTCCACCCCTAAAAAGTCACACCTTAAAGTTCTAATTCCCCGAACTCCAGTTCTAGTTCCCTGCCTTACTTGGATATATAGTTTTTTGATACATATCAATTAATTTAGCTTGTGTTAATTGTTCAATCCAGAGAAGCCTGGGTCGCTTATAGCAGCATGATTCATATGCTCGTGGGAAGAGACTTGGATACAGATATACCCAAGGGTGAAAACCGAGGTCAGGATCATGATTGTGTTGGTTTGTTTTTGGCAACTTTATACAAACAAGAGTCACTCAGAAAGAGGGAACCTTAGCTGAAGAAGTGCCTCCATCAGACTGGCTTGTGGGCATGTCTGTGGGGTATTTTATTAATCATTGATTGACATGGGGAAAGCCCAGACCACACCCACCAATGTGGTCCTATGTTGTTTAATAAAGCAATCAGTAAGCAGCACGGTCCATGGTTTCTGCTTCCGTTCCTGCCTCCAGATTCCTGACTTGAGTTCCTTCTCTGGCTTCTCTTGATGACTACATAACCTGAAAGGTGAAATAAACCCTTTCCTCCCCAAGTTACTTTTGGCCATGGCATTTACCACAGCAATAGAAACCAAGCTCAAACAATCGTACTACAGCTGCAGATTACCACATTGCTAGGAAACCATTGGAATCCTGGCAAGAGGCACCTGTCCAATTTCTCTCGAAAACCCGAGAGGAACTAATTGACCCTATCATCACTGTGACATCAGCCTTGTAGTTCCTAGGACTAAGGAACTTTCTGTTAAGTCACACTCTTTCTGAGAGTACTTACAAACTAATGCACAGCACATGCTCTGTACCTGTAGCTGAGCTGGCCTCTCTTCCAATAATTTGGGTTCTACTTTCTGGAAGAGAACTTTGTAGCTGTCTTTCCATTTGGGATGCCTTTCCTCTGTCTGTTACTTTGCTGAAGCCCTAACAATCTCCAATTCATTTGGCCAGGGGAAGGGCCATAGCCCAAGGAAATCTTATTTATGATTCTGTTTGTCTTGATTTATAATTGTGTATCATTCAAGCCCTTCATAGGCTGACATAATGTCTGTCATAGTGCAATCATGCAAATCATATTTGTTGTTTGAAAAAATGAATTCTTATAGAAATATATATTCTGGGTTGATTTTAATGTGACTCCAAGCAGAATTAATTGCCTACTATTCTACACTTTCCTCTCAAATACTGTGACCCACTGACAGTAGGGGCTGTAACTTCTTTGAGTATTATGTTCCAAAAATATGCACCATGCTGGGAACTGAGTGGGTACTCAGCCAATATTTGTGTGACTGAATTATGTTGTTGGTGTAGGAATGATGGACCGCGACATGCTGCACAAGTGAAAGGGATAATTACTACGGAATGGCTTGGATTATGTTCCTCTACACTAAGGACTTGTTACAATTTGCCATTACTGGTAAATACAGTTATGCCCAGTAAGTTTTTCTGTTCAGCCTCAAGCTTATGTGGAAGGAAATTAAATGTGTCTCTCTCAGATTCATTTCGAACTCGTGGCTCAGCTGATGTGCTTCACAATGCCTTTTGAGAATTCTTTTCAATTCCCTGCATCCCTTCCCCTCCTTCCTCCCTTAGATGTTTGTTACCCAGGGGAAAACAAAGCACTTAAATGCAACCAACACTGTAATCATACACACTGTTGAATTGCACAAAGAAGAAACAGAAACTGGAGTCTTCTATGTACTCCTTCTTTGGATTTAAATTCCTAACTTTGGATACTTTAAATATACACATAAGCCAAAGTAGCAGCTGTTTGTAGTTGGGGATAATCTACTGAAATACATTGTAACAAAAATTGTTTTATATCTCAAATTTTTATTCCAATGTTATGTAATACACACTGAGGTAATTACCAAAAATCAGGAATTTTGCAAATATGGTAAAGAAGTGCTCCTTTCAATTAGGTTATAACAATAGAAATCTCTGCTTCTACATTTCTCTTTGCCTGATATTTCTAAAGCACTTTCAAAGACTAGAACTATTACCCAGAGCTGTCAGAGGATAAAAACCAGATATTTATGAATGAAGCAAAGTAAGCCAGGTGACTATCAGGAGATTCTTCACTCGACCAGAGTGTACTTTGCATTTTTTTAGGCAAAAAGCTAAATCTGCACACCATATGGTTATTCCTCCCTACCACTAATTTTATGTTAACTTAGTGGTCATTTACTCCTTCTGTGAAGGACAAACCAAGAGATTTAGATGAATTCAAAGAAAATGTGACTGACTGGAGGGTGGAAATATGTGTAGAATTAGCTCTGCCTCTAGAAGGTCGGTTTGCTTTGGGCATTGGTTACAGAAGTTACTTTTCTTAGTTACTTTTCTATTGTTGTGATAAAATATCATGACCAAGGCAACTTACACATGAAAGAGGTTCATTGGTGGCTTACAGTTTCAGGGGGTTTAAGTCCATGGCCATCATGGTGGAGAACATGACATCAGGCAGTCAGGCATGGCATTAGAATAGTAGCTGAGAGTTTGCTTTGATCCACAGGCACAAGGCAGGGAGAGCTAACTGGCAATGGCATGGACTTTTGAAAGCTCAAAGCCCTTCCTTAATGACATGCCTTTTCTAACATGACACACCTCCTAATCCTTCCCAAATTGTTCCATCAACTGGGGACCAAGTATTCAAACTCATGATAATATGGGGACCATTCTAACTCAAAGCACCATGAGAAGAAAATAATCCTTTACCAGTTGATGAAGAATCCTGTCTTCAGGATGTCTTGTGATTGGTGTATTTGAGTATACCGTTATTACATCTTGCCTCCCAAGCAACAGATTTCTTTTCTAAGATCAATTCTTTGCTAATTCTATGGAAGAATTATCCCATTCTTCTGTGTTCTAGCATCGAAAGAGACAGAAAAAAGAAAGAGAGAAAAGGAAGGAAGGAAGGGAGGGAGGAGGAAGGGAGGGAGAGAGGGAGAAAGGAAAAAGGAAAAACCAAGAAAGGACAGAAGGAGGGAAGAGAGGATTGAATGGAGAATGCTGTGACTGTTCTCCACCAAAATGCATGCTTCCTTTTAATCTACTCATGGAGATGAGGCATTTCCCTATGGATGAGACTTTCCCATCAAACCTGCTTTTATCTGTTATGCAAATCGGTTCCTGAATATTGAAAACCCACCTCCATTTCTGCTTTCATCTTCATAATTTTCTCTTTCTCATCTGCCTGCTCCTATAGGATACCATTGAGCCAGAGGAAAGCAATGAGCCCTTCACTCAAGTATTAGAACACATTTGAACTCCACACAAAAGTAACACATTATAGTGACATGGTGAAAAATGATTCATTGGAGACGGTCCTACTTCCCTTGCTTTTATCAGTTACTCATTCAAGACACCGAAACCAGCTGTTACAAAGGCTGGTATTTGCTTTTCAAAAGAAGAAAAGCTCCCTCTGTACACACAATCTTATTCTTCCTGCTGATTCCAGCATCAATAGCATTTGACAGGTTGGTAATTTGTATTTTTTTTAACCATAATTCATTTAGTGCCATTCTTCTTTATTATTGTACATTTTACACATTGGTGCATGGAAAACATTGTTGCATCTTAACAATTCTATTCTTTGCAGTGATCATTCATTCAAGAGGGGCTGTATGAGTGTCTTTGGGGATAATGTGATGAATTGTGGAAGTGCCAGGGGGCCATGGCATTGAGGAGAGGGGAAGAGGAAAGAGGCAGGGCAGAAAGAGATGGAGACAGAAACAAAGAAGGAAAGGATAATTTCCTGGGGTGACAAAGAGGAGACACCAGCATGAGAAAACATGGGGAACTTGGAAGAAGAAATTGACGTGAATATTACAGCTTTATGCACTGCAGCATACAATGACTTTGAACTCACAACTTTCTTTGCACCCCTAATAGGATACGGATAAGTGTAGTGTTATTCCTGAATTTTTACTGGGTAAGGGACTGCACCTTTATTTCCTCCTAGTAAAAGTAAACAAATAAAGTGACAAGAGTCAAGGTACAGCTTCACATATTTGGATGTTTGCTCGATAAAAGTCTGGGGTAGACACTCTGAATCCATAGTCTCAAGCAACTACAGATCAAAATTATAAAGAGTGGGATGGGATGTAGCTCATAGAAGAATATGTGCCATATGTACACAATCTCCTGCACTTGATCCCTGGAGCAAAATATAAATCTCCAAAACAAAGTAAACAAACAACCCCTCCCCAAAGTCTGTAATGAAAATGCACAGACTTTCCTCCTGCTATTATTTCCAAAACAACTGAGAAGGCTTACTTACATAGTATTTACATTATGTTAATTATAAGTCATCTAGAGATAATGTAAAGTACACAGGTGTCCAGGTGTTAGGGTGCAGGCCATTTTCCTGAGCACTTGGGAGGTTGAGGCAAAAGGATCATGAATGCTGGGCCGGCCTGGGTTCACAGATGAGTGTACTGCCTCTACCTCCTCCCCACACACACACATTCACTCTCACAATGGGGGAATATGCCTAGGCTATATGCAGATATAGAACTTTGTGAAAGAAACGTGAGCATCCCCAGATTTTGATATTCATGAGGGAGTCAGGGACCCAGCCCTCAGGAAATACCAAGAAATAACCCTATCCAGTTAGAACCGGTATGCTTAGTGAAGCTTTGTGAAAGTGGTCCCTTTTCTGAACTGTCTTGCACCAGTTATCACTGACTGTGAGGATGCAAATGGGCTGCTAACTCTGACATTTATATTAAACAAGAGAGACTGTATGGACACAGTCCTCTTTTTAAAGAGTCTCCTGCCACATGGACCACACATGCCAAGCATGAAGAACCTGTACAGTATGAGTTTAGAAATGTTTTCTTCCATTTATTGGATGGCCACTGTGTGTCCACAGCTATAAGGGCCACTGGGTGTCCATAGCTATGATTACAATTGCATGTCCACAACTATGATAACCACTTCATATCCACAGCTATAAGGGCCACTGGGTGTCCCCAGCTATTATGACCACTGCGTGTCCACAGTTATGATTACGGCTGCATGTCCACAGCTATGATGGCCACTGTGTGTCCACAGCTATGATGATCACTGTGTGTCCACAGCTATGATGATCACTGTGTGTCCACAGCTATGATGATCACTGTGTGTCCACAGCTATGATGATCACTGTGTGTCCACAGCTATGATGGCCACAATGTGTCCACAGCTATGATGACCTCTTTTTGTTCTTGCCTCCTTCTCTTAATCCTCACAGCCTCTCTGCATGGTAAGTATTGGTCTAATTTTGCCGATAAGGACACAGAATCTGAGGAGTAAAGTATTTGATTCTGGCCACAGTCATGGTTAAGGTGTGAAATCAAATTCAAAATAGGCCTTACAGGGGAGCTCAGGAGTTCCTGGTGATCACCAAGTTTGCAGATGCACAAACAGAAGTAGAGGAGAGAGGAGCAATTGGCTGAGGAACATCATTCACAGAGCAAGGGCTATCCCTCCTGGGCCAGATGAATGCATAAGCTTTGATGAAGGAAGGGTCTTAATCTGTCCACAGTGCCAGAAGAAAACAAAGTCACAGATGAAGTGAGAATTGAGTGACAAGTGTTCATTCAGCTCCACTAGATGATGATGACAATCCCTTTTGGCTGAGATGCATGGATGGTGGGAGATCAGGATGGAAACTAGGAAACTAAAGGGAAGAAGTCTCTTAGTGGTGATGCTGCTTTCCTGACCTAGACAGGGAGATATCATCTCTTTGTAGTCACATGTGAAATGGCATTACCCAATTCTTGTATTTTATTTCATACCTTCAAGAGGAAAACCCTTTGGCAACAACTTAGTGTTACTGACTAGGAGTATACATTCCTGATCCTTAAAATCCAGCAGTTCATTTAGACTGGAAGACTTGGGTCTGTGAATAAGGAGGGGAGTAACCACACCATGCATGTATATTTGTTAACATTACATGGTATGAAACATCCTTAACATCCTCCAACAAATGCAATGGTAACTGCAGTATTATGATTGATCATACTATATAATACAGGACTGAACAGTAAAATTATGAAACTACAGCTCACTTGTCAACTGGAAGGATATATATAAAACCTTTATATTATGGAATATACATGGTATGGTAACCTTTGTATGAGTTTCAAAGAATGGTGATGCTTTCCATTCTCAAGTAACACCTATGTGTAGGGTCAGGTAGACTGTCTATTAATGCCTGGATAGAAATTCAGGACAGTGGACTCTGTAGGAGACCGGGTAAAGATATCTTCATCAGAGAAGGGCCTTCAAAAGGCCTCAGCTTGATTGGTCAAGGATTTTTTCCCCCACTAATCTGGGTAACACTTGTGCTAATGTTTGTTCCCTCTCCCTCTTTTTAAAATGTATCTAAAATATTTCATAGTAAATATTTTTTTGCTGGAAAAGATATGAAAATAATCCCAGAAAAACATAAACACCAAAAGGCAGCAACCATGGGGACGGACAATAATCTGTATCCAGAAAAGGAGAAATGAGAACACACACCTAACCAAGAGGAAAATCCTGTACCCACTTGGAAGCCAGACGGCACTGCTTCCCAGTGGACCACTGGCGTTGGTGGTCTGCTGTCAAGAGTGTCCATAACAGACAGAGATGTAATAGGGGAATAACAGAAGGAGACCGAAGATGGAGAGCACCATGAGAGCTGAGGTTCTGGGGATGTGGGAGGGAGCAGCCCTTGTTAATCTCACCAGGCTGTTGTGGTTGAGTGGACTCACTTTGCTCCCAAAGCAGACGCTTATGTTATTATTTCTCTCAGCGGGTTTCAAGCTGCCTGTTAGTTAATAAGAAAAGTGAGAGATGCAACAATTGCCTTTGCTTGGCTAGCTTGTAAAGGCTTTGTCACTCAAAAATGGAACAAAGGCCCTAATAACATCCTGTGCCATGAAGGCAAGTGTCAGAGAACAGACAGAAATCAATTATCTGGGTGAAATTCAGAAGCAGGAGGAGCGATGCGCACGTGCATGGAGGCATTCAGACCACATAATCCCATTAACAGGGTGCTGGGCTCTCACGGGAGGGCAGAGCCACACAGGAAAATTATAATTAAAAGTAAATAAAGGGAAATGAGTCCCTGGTGGCTTCTGTCATAGCCCTCAATACAGACACGGTTCCATCTGAGGGTAACAGAGCTTTGAATGGCTTGTGTACCAGGCAGGCTTGGAAATGGGAGCCACCAGCTCTCATGGGCATGCTTGCTAACCCTGCGTGTTAGTAACACTCAGTTACTGGGTAAAATATTTGAGAAGTGCCAGCAGTGTGCCCAGAGCTGGGATGAATCTTCCTGACACAGGATATGGGCAACTCTGGAGACATTATATGTGCATTGCTCATGCTGAAGCGGTGTTTATGGAAATGTGTAATGAGGGTGAATTAAATGTGTAATGAGAGTGAATTGATGAAGAAATAGGTGTACATGGTAGTGGGACCGGTGGGTGAGAAGTCCACTCATTTCTTCCAAAACCAGTGAAAAGTCATTCACAGCACCTTGTAGCAGTTCAGAAATTTGGGCATGGCCCCAAACCAAGTACACTAACATTTCTGAGTGATATCTAGGCATGTATAGTTTACATGGCCCCTTGAGGCACTCCGGTGTGTGGCTGGAGCTGAAACTCTTTCCGTAGGATGGTGATTCCCCATTCGTCATTGGAGTAGATAGGTGTGGGTCATTGTCTTGCGGAGGAGAAAGAGCAGTCAGGAGACAGTGAGGACAGACAGTCTGATCTCACTCCTGTCAATAATTAGCTTTATGACTTGGAGTAAATAAATGAAACTTTCTAAATTGTAGTGTCCTAAACAGTTTAAAAGGGAAGAGGCGTTCTTGTGAACTGAGCATTGAACTTGGGGTCTTGAACTTGCTAGGGAAGTGTTCTGTGACTGAGCTCAGTCTCCAATCCTGGTATGGAGAAAATGTTCAGTAGATATTTTTGTGGTGTCTTGGGTTTGCAAGTTTTGTGACCCTAAAATCTCACAACCCATAACCGATGCAGAACATGTCTTCTGAGGGCCGCTTCTGACCACTGTGCATCTGTGGGGAGATCAAAGATGTGCTTCCCGTAGGAGCTGGGAGGAGGCAGAGATTGCTGCAGGGCCCATTCTACTCTAAATAGATGCTTTATAGTGAGGCAGACACACAGGTCAAGACGAGTATATTTAAGTAATGAGACAGTGCTGGAGCAACAGGCTTTGACACATATTCATATTCCCAGGAATGAATGAATGAATGAATGAATGAATGAATGCCGCTGTAATGGGTGGCTTGTCTTTGGAAACTACCTCACTGGATACAGGCATGATGGTTTCCAACATTCAAATCCAGCTACACAGATCCAGGATTTATCAACAAGCACAATCACTTCAGCACCAGGAGAGATATGGCCCCTCCTACAGGAAGAACAAATTTGCAAAGAGGAATATTTTGGTTTATGGCACTGGGTGGAAATCTTTATAACTCCTCTGCAAGACCTCTTCCCTTTTAAGTGTGGTTTTCCCATTTACTAAAGCCAGTGGGTAGGAGTCTAGTTTCACATCAGGTAGGCCTCGGGTCGTGGTGCTCTGGGAAGAGATAGCAGAGGTACTGACAGGGTAGGAGAAAACATTTTTAAATTTATTCCCGAGAAGTCATCATAAAGGGAGCACTGTGGCGTGAAGGTGGCATCTGCAGCAAGGAGGGGGATTTGAGCCCACTGTCCCTCTGACTGTGGCAGTCGATAACCGGTGGGTGCTAAAAGCTGCTAATGTGCACAGAGTGGGAGAGCTGTGAACTCCCAGCCCCCCAGCCTATCATCTTCAGTGTTGCTGGTGGTGAGAAATCTGTTTGGAAGAAAGCACAGTCAGGGGATTCTCCCTTATTTACAAAGACAGTAAATGGTACGATCCCAAGCCAGCAACAGCAGCTGGCGCCAGCCCCAAGGCCTTCACAGTTCCTGTGGGGTTAGGGAAATACTGAGAAGTCATTCAGTGTAGGCCTCAAGTCAGTACAAGGAGGGCTGGTAATTATTGCTAACTAAATGAGGAGGCCAAACTCTCCATGCTGGACAATGTGTTTTGTCAGAAAGGTAAAGCCAGGTGGATGTCAGGGGAGGGATGCCAGAGGGAGAGACTTAAGGTCTCCTTCCCAGACAACCTCTGTGAAGGTCCCACGGACATGGGGCTTGTTGCACAGAAATGCTGAGTATTGTGAGGCATGAGATTCTTCTTCCTTGCTACTGGTGTGAATGTTTATTGAGACACAGTACAGCAGCAGCAAGGACTCCTCTGCTGGGAGCAGTCATTGAATTGCCAGGCAATGTCAAGGCTACTTCAAGGTCAGGTTGAGGAAAAAGACAGAGTAATTTGAGGGTCAAGCTGTTTGTTTGTTTGTTTAAAATCAGTACCATCCATTTAATTTTCACTTCTCCACACTCCCTGTAGAAGGTTTTATTTTTTAAGGCAATCTGTTCTGTGTGAAACAATCCTTAGTCTTAAATGTCAGGTATAAGCCCTGTGGTCATTTAGTTTGGGGTAGAGTAGTAATGAATCAAATACATTATTAACACAGAAGTGCAATGATGCACATGAGTTTTTCAGGGATACGGAGCATACGGAACAGCCAGGGTGTGGATAGAAAGTAGAAGACATTCACAGCCAGCCTCACTTAGCTTACTGAAGTTTAAATCTAAAATGTTGGACTCCGCTGAATCAAGATTAGGAGGAGATGGATCTCCATGTGCTCCTGCGTTTCAAATACCCCAGTAGCCTGTCTTACAAGACAGAAATGTTTGGAAATAGATGCTTTACCACAAGAGAAAGAAAGAAAACAGCTAACAATTTCAGGATAAGTTAGATGAAATATTTGTTAATACTAAGCCCTTGAAAATCCAGCCAGCTTACATACAAAATAGACAGCATGGTTTTACATTTATGCAATTACCATGAACAGAAAGGATCCTGTGTGGTATGCTATGTTGGTGTGGGACCTTGGAACTCAAACATTAGCCCTGATCCCCCCAACTGAAAGGAGGCTCCAAGGATGCATAGTAATATAACTCTGGGACTGCATAGGGCTGCCACCCAAGACAAAGACCTGTAAAATCTTCACTTTCTAAGTTCTCTAGTTTGGTGTGGCAAAAAGTAAAGCAGGTGGAATTAGAACCCATTCCTGTCATTACAGAGTTACATGATTTGGGGAAAAATTCCTGAGACTCACAGGCTTTAACTTGTCAATGATGAACTAAAGTAATCTTTAAATTTCTTTTCTAATTTGATATTGAAATCTTTTTCTTTCAGATTTCCACTACTTTTGTCTTAGATTCATACTAACAAAGCTTCTAAGATATGGTGTATTTAAGAAAGGACATGCCCCATGGCTCTGCAGAAATATCCTATCTGTCACTCAGTGATTAAGAGCCCCATTGCTCTCACAGAATTTACTTCCCAGCACTTGTGTTGGGCAGCATACAACTGACTGTACTTCCAGCGCCAGGGGACCTGCTGCCCTCTTCTGGAGTCCACGGACATCTGCACTCATGTGCACACTCCCGTACCCCCAATTAAAAAAATGAATCAAAAATAAGTTATTATCTTATTTTCAAGGCTTTTAAGACAGCATCATGCTAGGTCACTTAAGAAGGAGATTTTCAGTCATTTGGGGGGAGTTCAAAGAACAGTGTACACTGTCGCCTTAGGCCAAGACATGGTACTTGTGGCATCATGCTGATTCAAGTTTCTTCTCATGGAGATGCATTTGTAAGGAATGACTACTCTTCCAAGGGCCACCAGGCCCCTTGGGGTGATCTCGAGTACACTCGCCTGCTTTCCCATCCCTAGGAGTTGCTTGATTGTCACATGATCCACAACTACCAACTTCTCCACTGATTAAGAACTTCTCACTGTTAGAAACGTGAAAGCTCTCAATGCCGCTTAGTTTTTGTCAGTTTGAGGCAGGCTGGAGTCACCTGGGAAGGGCAAACACCCATTGACAATTATCTCCATTGCCTTGGCCTGCAGGTGAGTCTGTGGGGGCATTTTCTTGATTAGTGGTTTATGTGGGAGAACTCAGCCCCCGCTGTCCCCAGTGCCACCCCTGGGCAGGTGGTCCTGAGTTGTATTAAAAAGCAAGCTGAGTGGATAATGGAGAGCAAGCCAAAGAGTCCCTCCATGCTTCCGGCTTCATTTCCTGCCTTGAACTCCTGCCCTGACTCCCCTGGATGATGGGCTATAGCTATAACCTGTAGACTGAAATAAACCCTTCCCTCCCAAGTTGCTTTGGTCACCGTGTTTATTACAGTAACAGAGAAGCAAACTAGAGAACTCTCCGAATGCAAT
The DNA here is from genome assembly GCA_902168425.1 of Peromyscus attwateri. NCBI lineage: Eukaryota > Metazoa > Chordata > Mammalia > Rodentia > Cricetidae > Peromyscus > Peromyscus attwateri. The sequence continues at coordinate 24,460 of CABHPP010116506.1, read as the reverse complement.
ATTGGGAGAAAATAGAAGTTGGGTTCTTACAGGGAAACAATCATGCCTTTGGCATGCGCATCTCTCCCCAGCCCTAGACACCCCTCAGCTCATCCCTCAGATTTGCTGAGGCACTGAGGCTTCAGCCCAGTCCTACAGACATGCTGGGATCTTCTCCCAACACCCCCCAGAAGGAAGCAAGATTAAAGGCAGCTGCTTAATCCTTTCCCAAAGCTTCTTAAGCATTTCTATCAGGGTCAGCTCAGCCAGTGCTTACTCAACCTGCCGAGAGAAAATATCCTAATTTAGGCCCTTCTGCTGACTGTCAAGTTGAGAAAATGAGAGACTGGATCCTGATCAGAGGACAGGCTGGGGAGAGATGCAGGTGGCAGGAGGGAGGGTGTGTGGGGATGGGTGGAAGGGTACCAAGCCATCCATTTCCTTTGCAATGAAGAGATCTCAGGAAGGAAGATGTTTCTTTGTTGACTTCATCTGCCCCCCTCCCCCATTAGAAAGATTCATCAAGAACCTCCCCTGCATATTGAGCACCTACTGGGTACTGTGTGAGCAGGAGAGGCAGTGTGGAGACAGTCACATGGAGGTACTGATCTGAGGGATAAATGGCAGGTAGCTGGTGCCAGAAGAAATACTAGATAGGACCAGGACAGACAGGGTATAGGAGATGAAAGGATCATGAAGATCCTTCTAAATGGAGTTTGCCTTTACCCTGGCAGTAGCAGAAAGCCATGCAAGCATTTTTATTTGGAGAGCAATATGACTGCATTTGTATTTTGAAAGATTTGATTAGCAAGTAGAACACAGGATTGGAAGAGACCAAGCACAAAGAGAGATCAATATGTCTTGTTGTGGGTGTTGGTAGTGTGGTATCAGATGGTAGTGAAACTGAAGTGTGCTAGGGTTGGTGTGCAGGGGAAATTGAAAGATGGTGTCACGAGGGTTTGCTCAGTGATGGTTGGAGTTGATGCAGAAGAAAGGGGATCAAGATGAAAATCTGGTTTCTAGCCTGGCCAAGGGGTGCAGTATAACACCACAGAATGGAGAGCAATGGTGGGTGCTGCCCTGAGGGAAGTGGAGGTGAACAGAACAAAGAACGTCATTGTAAATGGGGTCACCTCTCACTCCTCTGTGGTAGCTGTTTTTCTCTAAAAAAACAAAAACAAAAAGAACAAAAAATAGAGACAAGTTTAGAAGTGCCTTAGGATCTAGACCATTGGCAATTGCTTTGTTTTTGTTTTGAATGCAGAAGGATAGAAATGAGTAAAAAGCACACAGACATCCTGAGACTGCATGATGGGGTTCCAGAACTTTCGTTGTTTCCATGGTGGAAGAGCTCATGTGCAATAAAGAACCTATTGGTGGAGACTCACAGTCTGGCTCAGCAGAGAACCAGCTGGGGGAGGCACCTAGGGGGAAGCTGGGGGAGGAGAGCCAGGTGCAGGCTTTCATAGCAGCTTTGTTAATGATCTGGAAGAGGAAGGAAACTGCACACTCAGGAAGTTTTCAGCTGAGTAGCCAGAATGGGAAGTGCCAGGGAGGAGGGCAAAATAATTGGACTAAAACCCAAGTGGCCGCAGAGAGTAGGGACTGTGTGTGCCCACTTTTGCGTTGGTGATTTATTGCAGGAGGACCACATTCTTTCTGAAGAGACATGAGAAGAGAGCTCTATTAAGGTCTCCAGGAGGCACATTAGCTCTACACAGTCACTAGGTTGTGGCTTGTCCAATGCTTCATTAGGCGTTAAATGACAGATGGTAATAATAATATTAATCATACACGGCTAACATTTATTTAGCTCTTCCTGTGGACTTAATGCTAAGCTAAGTCCTCTTGCTCCTCTGACATTCTGAATTCTCCAGAGCAGCTCTTCTGCAAATGAATTGCTCAGAGTGAAAGGTGGAAATGACTCACCCAAGGTCACACAACACTTAATTGGCAAGGGTGAAATGTGAACACACATCTCTGTAACCCCAAAGATTCTGGTCCTAACTACTGCCCTGTATGGTCAGTATCATCATAGAAATAATGTCATAACCAACATCCTTTATGGGATAAAAGACTTTGTAGAAATAACATAACGATTTTCACATCATTTTAGTTTGCTGGGGGAAAACTCAGTAATTCTCTTTGTATGTATATTGTCTATATCAAAATCTTTTAGCTTCCTTCTCTGTAAAATCTACTCCTGAAAAACTCCTAATTACTCTTTAGGAAAAGCTTAGATATCTCTTCTGTTGAGTGTTCTAGACCTCCCCTGGAAAGGTCACACATTCCTACACTCCCCAGAGTTGGCCCATTGATAAAGAATACTCCCAAAGTATTGGTAATCATCCACTGTTGACTGGTGAGAAAGTCTTTTTATTATGCATCACTGCCACCCTAATATCCTGGAGATGGCTTTGAGCTTAGCATGTTCTCTACAAATGTATCCTGAAGAAATAAAATTAAAAAAAAAAAGAATGAGTCGCAAGTGTGAGTACTGTTCACTTTGATACAAATACCTTAGATGGTAATCATCTGTTTTCTGAAACTGTAAACTCCATTAGCCAGAGTTGACGAACCTGAGAAACCCTCAGTTCTTTATAGTGAGTGCTTAATTACAAACAGTGAACACCCACAAAGGTGTGGCTTTGATGAGAACAGTTTTTATTGCTTCCGTTTCTCACACTTGATGAGAATGTAGAAAAATAAGAACAACTCACTAAACGTGAACACCTACAAAAGGCAAATCTCAAGCAACATGATGGATACCAGTGAGTCTCTTGCCATGAAAAGGTCCAGACTTTAAACAGGTGTTTTGGGGTTCTTAAGGAAAGTGATTTCTTAATCTCTCTTGACTGTGCCTTCTCATATGCTTTCTTATGGCTTTGTCATCATCATGTGTCCTCAAATCTGCCAAAGCCTGTCTAACTATGGAAATATTCATTTTTTTGAGTTTTGTTTTTTGTATAACCTCACTTTTCAACTTTGCCTTCTCTCACAGTGTTACCTTCGGTCTTGCTGCAGAGGTAAATTCCACTGAAATGTCCCCTGTGTATTTGACAGCCACCTCAACTCCCTTAATGGTCTTGGCATTTTCATGGTACCTCACAGGCACACATGGCGGCCACCCCTCAAGCTGTGGCATTTAGTCTCTTTCCTCCTTCGTGTCCTATATTCTGACCTTAATGTCTCATTCTCTATATCCCAAATATTTAGTACAATCTGTGGTGTATTTAGTATGAAGGAGGTGGGGGAGAAGGAGGAGGTAGAGGAATTCAGAGAGGGAAGAAAGGCAGGCAGGCCAACTCTAATGCTATAATATTTTCTCTAATCTGGGTTGACGAAAATGAAGTGTTTTTCAGCTAAACAATTTAGGTTCAAGAGTAAATCCTCATGCCTGAATGTTGAACTGGAGTTGTTCCAAAACTCATTATTTGTTGAAAGGATACATCAGTTCTCATATTCTAATATGTACTAGATATTTGCCCACACATGATAATGACAGCCTTGTTAAAAGAGAAAATAAAGAGTAGAGAGTGGGAGATGATAAAGAGAGAAAGATTCTTTCCCTGCCACAGGCAGAAAGAACAATGAGAAGGCCAGAGTTCCGAGCGAGCAAAATGGAGTTTCAAAGCCAGCATGCATTCTTGCCTGTTGTGGGGGTCACTTGACAGGGAATGGGTTAAAACCACAAAGTGCCCTCATTAGCTAACAACCTCCATTCAACTGAGTTTTATACCAGCATCAACTACCATACACAGTTCACTCAGGGATGGTGTAGAGACTTGTAGAGAACCTTATGAAAGATGTAGATTATCTCAGGGCTAAAAGGTGAAAAATAATTATATCTTTAAAAAACCATTGCAAATTCCAGATGCTGGCGCAGCTGTATTTTAATATTCCAATACTATGACAAGAGTGAATCTTGCTCTGTGCCTCTTATCTTCCCCTCACATACCAGTGCTGTCAATGCCATTGGCAATTTTACATGTAAATGAGCTCATCCATCACTCCTTGCTCTGCAGCAACTCACTTCTGAGCCTGCCATAGAGTTACACCATTAAATCTCCCTGCTTTACAATATACATCATGACATATTTGACATCAATCAGCTGTGTCAGCCTGCTCACTGTAAACCATAAACTCACTCTGCATCCCTCCCTGCACGGGGTGATTAAACCTGCTTGGGGTAGCTTCCTGATTACAGTGATAAATGGCAATTCATTTCCAACTCACTCTCCCCACCTGTTCCTGGCTCCTGCCCCATGCTCCTCACGCCTGCCTGCTGGAGGAGGCAGTGGTCAGTGGAAGGTGCCCACAGAAGTGTTGATTGGTACACTTGGGTTTAAACTCTGGCTTTGACTTTGGCAATTACCACTTGGCTCTGGGTTATGACTTTGCTATTTTTAAATATGGTTGTGAAGCTGTGTCGTTTATAGTGTAATTAGGACACAGTGATGAGTATGTACTTAGAGTTCTTCCAAGGACAGCCTCCCCGACCCCCACTATTAAAGACAGATCAGGAGATTAACTCCCAAGTCCCAGTGCTAGATACTAGCTGCCTGTCCACCACACCTCTCCATGCAACAGGCCGTTTTCGTCAGGTTAGGTCTATCTCCCAGTCCTATCCAAGTTAGAGTATCAGAACTCATGTGAGTGAAGATGGCATTATATGAATAATACCATAAATATATTTTAATCACTCTTTTCAGCTATTTCACTTATAAACATCAATGTCTTGTTGTCAGAAGAAACACATTGCTAGCAGCATGCTGGCACCTTGCATCACATGATACAGCTGACCAGAGGTGCCAGTGTATTATGACAACACACTTGAAAGTCACTAGACCAGATAATCTATGTGCTTTGTTCTAGCAGAGAAATCCAAAAGGATTTTAGCAATGTGAAGAGATAGTCCACTGAGCTGACTAGGCAAACCATGTGATCATTCCAAGAGTCCTTTTGCCCTTCCTTCTGTTGGGCCTGAGATAGAAGCTACTTCTCTTGTTTTCTGGCACAAGGACCAAGCCATCTGCTGACCAGTGGAGGCATCCTCAGTGGTGTATGCTCTCCAGAATATCTCCTAGGCAATAAATCAGAGGGCTCTTTGGACCCAACAAAACACAGAGTAGTAAGCATTCTTTATCAATAGTTACCCTACTCACACACAGACCAAGGACTACCCACCTGCTGCTTGTTCTGATTTTCATCAGCCTGACTGCTCAGGTCTCCTTTGTCTAATGATCTCATTCATCTAACAGAATCCACAGTGGTCTGTCCAGAGAGGAGTGTACAAACCATCTGGAAGGAGTAGATAGAGGGATGGGCTATGGCTACAGCACTGAGGCAGACTGATTCGGTTTTCAGCTTAGGGATGCCCATGACATGCAGGGTATCCCCAGATTGTGTGGCAGAGAAGTCAAGAGAAATGCAAGAGAGTGTAGGGAGATGAGGAAAAGGTGATATTTTGATGATTCCCTGAAGTCTAATAGGAGGGAGGAGAGAATCAGAGAGCAGAGGAGGAACAGGAAGGAACAGAAGGAGAAAGTTAGCTTCTTGCTTTCATTCTTGGGACATCCAGAGTAATGAAGCCTCTTTCTAGAGAAGATGAATGGGCATCTGTAGAGATTATGAGTGAGGTTTTATTGCAGATCAATAAATCTGTGTCAGAGATTCCCATCTGGAGGGAGTTTTAATTTAAAGGAAAGAGTGATGAGCTCACAATGATAATAAATCAAAAAGTTGTGTATTCACGTATGCATTAACCTTCTATCAAAACACACATCGATGTCAAGCAAGAGTCTGGAAACAAATCTCCCAGGTGATTTCGAAGGACAGCCATGGGAACCCAATAGCTCACCTGCTGTGGGACAAAGAGAGTCTGCTGCATCACTTCACCCTCACCCACATCTTTGACAAGAACTGAGAGAAGCTGAGGATTTATTTCACTGCCATTAGCAGGAATTGCTAGTTATCACCAAGCAACAGCTGTCTCGGATCAAAACCAAAAAGAGTTCTCCAAAAGGGAGATTTCACAGCCACAAAACTGAGATACCAGCTGACAAAAGATGGGAGAAAGGAGGAATGAATAAGGGAAATTTAAAACCTCGGCTCAAACAAAATTTGAAGTGCTGGGGGTAATTCTGAAATGACCCTGTTGTTCCATGCCTACTCCATGGACTCTAGGCTTATACTAATGGCCTCCACTGAGCATAGCAGTGAGCAGCTAAGACACAAGGTGTGGCCATGGGCTGATGGGGACAATAGCCTGGGGCAGTGGGTGTACCATACTTCAAGAGAGCTGTCATAGACAGGCAGTGTAAATCAGCTACCCACCTCACTCTAGAAAAGCTCTAGTCTTAAAGGACACCTATCTGTTGAACATTTGATGTCATTTTTGTGTGATGATCTGTATGAATGTACTCATCTTTCAAATACTTACGGGGTTTTAAAAAGGAACTGCTGAAGAAGTCAGTCAGAGAGCATCTACCAGTAAAGCACCCAGCATTTTCCTCTGCACACATTTTATGTAGTCTGCTCCCTGCATTCCAGACACTGCCTGTGTGCATTCAATCAACCATAGATCAAAAACATTTTTTGAAGAAAACGCTTTTACATTAACTTGTATAGACTTTGGTTTTTCTTATCATTATTCTCCAAACAATACACTGTGGTGACTATTTACATACCATTTACAGGTAGTCCAAGTAATCTAGAGATTTTTTTTTAATGAATATGGGAGAAGTCAGGTATGATGGGACACCATGTAATCTCAGCATCCTGGAGTCTGAGGCAGGGTAAGCGCCTTGAGATTGAGGCCAGAATAGGCTATATGGTAAAATCTTGTTAAAAAGTTAAACACGAAAGTACTAAAAACTAATACAGAAATCTACAACTGATCAGTGTGCTGAGAAAAAAGAGACTGTGGATTCTGAAGTTGTAAATGAGATATTTACATCATATGCCCTTCCCCCCACCACTCACACATCTGAAGACTCGGGATCATCATAGAAGGGGGAGCAGAAAGATTGTAAAGTACAGAAGTAGTGAATGTCCACAATGAAACCTTTTCTGCTAGACATGGCATCCATGGAGCACATGAACTCACAGCGGTGTGACTGCTATACCAAACCTGCACAAATGTCAGCATGGACAGAGGAAAGCGCATGCTCTCCCACCCCTACCTGAGAAACTATTGGCAACTGATGGCCACTAGGGGAGCTAGAGGAGGCAGAGTGGGTTTTATTCATGGATTGGCCCCTGAAAGACTTCCCATGCTCTGGAAGATAGTCCTATATTCATGTACATACAACATACAGGAAGCACCAAGTGGACTCATTGGGCTTAGAGACTGTCACAGAGATAGACTGAAGCTTGGAGGAAAACATGGTGCGGGGGGATAGGGGAGGAATTTGTAGGAAGAGAATGGTGAGGAGTGGATTTGACCAAAACGCGCGCGCGCGCGCACACACACACACACACACACACACACACACACACACACACACAGGCACACGCGCACACACACAGGCACACGCGCACACACACAGGCACATGCACATGCATGTGCATGCTTGAGAGTGTGTATACATACATATATGAAATTTACAAATAACAAAAAATTTAAAAGCCAAATAGTTTTGGAAAATAAATAAATAAATAAAGACAAGGTAAATGGTAGATGCTGAGTATGGTGAGGTAGTAAGCCTGTAATCCCAGGACTGAGGAGGTTGAGGAAGGAGGATCCCACTTTTAAGGCCAGCCTAAACTATAACAGAGACCATGCCTCTAACTAACTAACTAACTAACTAAAATGGGAGGACTAACATGAGTATCCAAAGACTGGTATCAACACAGGTTCTGGAAGTAGCCTTTCAAAGATACTGAGGGATATGTATGTATATGTGTGTGTGTATACATATAGATATAGGTATACATATTGTGTGTGCACTAATTATCTTCTAGTACATTAAAAGTGTAAGGCATCTCTGTTCATATCAGCATGGCTACACAGATGATGTGACTGGAAAACAGAGACCAGAGGATCAACAGATGAACTTAGCTTAGATCTGTCTGTCTCACCCAGCAGGCAGCGTCTCCAGCCTAGCCTGCCTCCTCACACCTTCCTCCCTTTCAAATCAAATGTTTAATATGCTCCTTCTGTTGGGGGCCGCTTCACACCAATGACTCTTAAGGACATGCCTGTGCTATCTCTCACATCTGGAGATAGCCTTGGCTAAGCAGCTTAAGTTTCTCAGCTGTGGGGCTGCTCAGGCAAAACCATCCTGCTGCACAGGGTGACCTTCCTCTTGTATCACCTGTTGATTTCTGTCAGAGCATTTTTTTTTTCTCTTTGGACTTACATTTTTACCACATATATGACTTCTTAATGTTTACAGCACTGTGTTATAGTTACATCATGCACAGGTGCACAGCACAGTAGGACCCATAGTAGGTGCTTTGCTGAGGGTGGTGGGAAGAATGTTTTTAGAAGTGATGCTTGAATGGGGGAAATCAGGTCTAATGGAACAAGTGGGTGCATTTAACAACCAAAGTACAAAGAGAACTTAATTTCTGAAAATGTACCACCAATTCCCAATCCTCATTAGAATCTGTATATGCTTTACAAATGTCCCTGGCCAGTACCTTCAGCACCCTCAGCCATGAAGAATATTCATTGGTGAATATGGAATATTTTAGTAGGTTAGCTCCTAAATCCCATTTCAAAGATCAGGAAAGTGACTTCTAGAGAGGGTGCAGAGTTTTTGTGACCCAGTGGGTCAACCTGGCAGCCAAGAAAGAGACTTCAACGTTAGAATTATGACAGCCAAACCCTGGCTCACTGATCTTCTAAATCAAGTGCAAGGCCTGATGCCTCCAGAATATTCATCTTTAACTGAAAATTCTGTCTCCCTGAGTTCTCTGCTGAATACTTAGATTGAGAGTCAGTTTTAGAAAAGATTGTGGTACCATTAATAATCATCTTCCTATCAATGAGGCTGTCTGAATGCTCCTATTGGAATCTTTATGCAAATAACATTGTATGCAATTATATCTAAAAAGGTATAAAGGGAGAAGGTGCACGCAAGACACTGACAATAAAAATAAAGGCAACAAGTATTTATTACTTATAAATGATGTGTAAGAGCCCTTTCAGTTGTTACATTCTTAGTGGGCACTGTTAGCCTCACTGAGCTCCAAGAATTAACAACATGCATAATATAACTGGATATCGGCAAATAGAAGAATGCAAATAGATTCATATCTATCATCCTGCACAAAATTCAAGTCCAAGTGGATCAAAGACCTCACCATAAATCTAGATACACTGAATGTGATAGAAAAGAAAGTGGGAAATAGCCTTTAATACATTGGCACAGGAGACACCTTCCCGAACAGGTCACCAATAGCACAGACACTAAGATCAACACTTAATAAATGGGACCTCATGAAACTGAGAATTTTCTGTAAGGCAAAAGACATAGTCAATAGGACAAATGGCAACCTACAAAATGGGAAAAGATCTTCACCAACTCCACATCTGACAGAGGGCTGATTTCCAAAATTTATAAAGAACTCAAGAAACTAGACATCAACAAACCAAATAACCCATTTAAAAAATGGGGTACATGTTGAAATAGAGAATTCTCAATAGAGGAATATCAAAAGACTGAGAAATGCTTAAAGAAATGTTCCACATCCTTAGCCATCAGAAAAATGCAAATCAAAATGATTGTGAGATTCCATCTTTCACCTGTTAGAATGGTTAAGATAAAAAACAAAAGTGACAGCTCATGCTGGAGAGGATGTGGAACAAGGGGAGCATTCCTCCATTGCTGGTGAGAGTGCAAACTTGTACAGTTGCTATGGAAATCAATATGGCAGTTTCTCAGAAAATTGAGAATCAATCTACCACAAGATCCAGCTATAATACTCTTGAGCTTATACTCAAAGGATGCTCAATCATACAAGAACAGATGGAGGTGAGTGGGAAGAGACTGGGAGGAGAGGATGGAGGGAAAACTAACTAGATAGATAGATAGATAGATAGATAGATAGATAGATAGATAGATAGATAGATAGGTAGATAGATATATAGATAGATAGACAAATAAATAAATACATAAATACATAAATAAATAAAAGTGCATACTGACATAGAAGGCACTATTCTGAACCCAGAACCCAAAGTGCTAATTCTTCTCAATAGGCTGTTTTCTATTTTCTGTATTTTTTCCCTTGGCATTATTTCTAGTTTTCTGTCAACTTTCTGGAACGTTAAATAGGCTTGTTTGTGATCTCTTGATCCAGTCTCAATTCCAACCCAAATGCAATCAGAATGACTTTCGGAAATGGATAGTGCCTATCTTCAGGTACCTTCAAAGACCCTCGTCCCTGCTGCTTAAAGTCCCAGTTCCCAAGTCTGATTCATGGTCCTCAATGATCAGGACAAATTTCCATTTCCACTTTATTCTCTGATTCCTGTGGTAATAACAGTGAGTTGAGTCACAGCCTGAGGAAGGACAATGGCACCTTCCCAGTCTACTCCCACCTCTCCTTCAGTACAGCAGTCCTGTCCCTTCCTAATGGGAGCCCAACTGCCATCTCCCCAGAACAATCCACAGTCTTCAACTTTGCACAACACACAATCAGATCCCCAATTACTGCCAATCACCCTACTTTTTCTGTATCCCTCGAGGGCATTTATCTCTTAGTGAGTCTTGGGGATTGTTGCTATGCTCTCCTTCATGTAAGTCTGTGTACTTAAAACAAAGACTGTAATTCAGCCTGCAATGCTCATAGTATCTAGTATCATCACTGGAACATACTATGAGAGCCATGCACACTGGTCAAATTGAATTTGTTCTTTTTAACACTAGAGAGTTTTTCTCACTCAGAGAATAGCTAATGTAGAGTGACATGTGAAATGCTTTAGACCATTAGTTGAGGAACCACTGGGTCTGGGGTTTGCTACTTCATGAGCTTTGCTCATTAGGCAAGTTCCTTGTCCTTTCTCAACTGTATTCTCAGCCAGAATAAAAGAGTCATACCAGATAATATCAAATGCATCATGTAACACTTAAACATCATCAACCATCTTCCCTACATTCTTTTTAATTTAATTTAATTATTTATTTATTATGTATACAGTGTTCTGTCTGCGCATATGTCTACACACCAGAAGAGAGCATTAGATCCAATTATAAATGGTTGTGAGCTACCATGTGGTTGCTGGGAATTGAACTCAGGACCTCTAGAAGTGCTCTTAACCAGTGCTCTTAACCTCTGAACCATCTCTCCAAACCCCTTATGCTCTTTTTTAATACATAATACATATTTTAACACCCCATTCCACTCTAGACACTTTCTTGGGCTTCAAGGACATGGAAATAAATCAAATGAATTGAAAACCATTCATGAAAATCTCATATCAACTTGGTGATATCAGCAAGTCAATTACCATTAACTTCACTTTCTTTTTAAAATGATAATAATTTTAAAAAAACAGCTAATGTTAAGGGAGTTTTAAATTTGATGTTTGCTAAGCATTTTTAAGATTCTGAGTCATGATAGAATAATAGTGATTAAATAATTATAAATAATCTGCCCCATAACTGAAAACAAGGTTCTTCACAAAATTTCACTTAGGTTTATAGAAAACCTCAATTGTTGCATGGAATTACCAGGTAATCTAATTTAATCTAATTAGATCACCTTACAAAGGAGTGATGTCAAGTTGATATTGTTTCATCTTCCATGCTTGTATGAAGATATAACAGAGAATGAACATTTCTGTTAACAATACAAATTGAAATGACAGATGCCTAACATGATTTTCCCACCAAAAATGTGTTATCATGTAGGTGACATTCGTGAATAGAAATATGATGTCTAGTCTGTTTCAGGCATGACCAGGAACATCACTTTTAATTTTGAGCAGAAAACAAAACTAAATTTTTTTAAAGCATAAAGCTTTCTAAATCGATTTGCTCCATTAAATCCAACAAATGTTATAAGCAACAGAATTATGGAAGGTTGTCTCATGGTCACTACTGGTAAGAGAACCGTGAATTGAATATTGGTAAGAGTTTTGTTCTATCACAGACAATAAGAAAGAAAAATTCATTCATAAAATACATGAATGTGTTCAAAAGTCACAAAACAGTAAATGACATGAATAATGAGGGATGTGAATTATTGTTTATTGATAATCCACTATATTCTGTGTACTATGTACTATAGGATCTTTTAAAAACATAATTTTGCTGAAAGGTGAGTGTGATGGTAGAGTAGTATAAAATATTTTTTTAAGGACAGGAAAAAACATCAATCTTATCCATATAAGAGTCATATGAATCTTACAGCCATGGATCATCCTCAGTCATGTTTGGGAGTATACCTACCCACCTACCTACCCAACCCCCATATTTATGTACGAGGTAAAGTGAGGTCAAAGAAAGTTTCACATGAAAGAAAATATGTGCATTGAACTTCGTCAAGGATGAATAGAATCCAGGTAAACTGATAATAAGAGAAGGACTTCAGCTTGAGGAAAAGACCAAAATAAAAATGGAGAGGAAACCATAGCACAGTTAGCCTCTGTGTCCATGGATTTCATTAATTCAGATCAAAATATTCTGAAGTTTTGGTCTTTTTTGAACATGTGCAGATGTGTTTTCTGTAATTATTCTCTAAGTGGTATAGCATGGTCACTACCTGTGCTGGTTTGACTAGGAATGTCCCCCACAGACTCATGTGTTTGAATTCTTTGCCCATAGAGAGTGTGCACTATTTGGAGGTGTGGCCTTCTGGAGTAGTTGTGGACTTGTTGGAGGAAGTGCATCACTGTGGAGGCATGCTTTGAGCTCAAGTTGGCCAGTGGGATACAGACTCCTTCTGCTGCCCACAGATCAAGATGTAGAACTCTCAGCTCCTTCTGCAGTACCATGACTACCTGTGCATTGCCATGTCCCATCATGATGATAATGAACTAAATCTCGGAAACTGTAAGCTAGCCCCAATTAAATATTTTCCTTTATAAGAGTTGTGGTAGTAATGGTGTCTCTTTACAGCAATAGAAACCCTAACTAAGATATTATCTACATAATAATTCACATTTAATCAGTTTATAAGAGCTTATGGGAGGATTGTGTAGGTTATCTGCAATTTCAGTGCTGTTTTCTACAGTGGACTTGAGCATCTGCAAGTTTGGGAACCCCTTAGTATCATGAGACTGATCCTCTATGTGTGCCATGAAGCACTTGTCTGTTCTCATGCAATAACAGCCATTGAAGACTGGCTAGAAAGTAAGAGTTCTTGCTGACTCCTTGTTAAGTCTGTGGACTACAAAACAAATAAGATGTTCAAGGAGGGCTCAGTTTAGATGCAGAAGTCTTTATTACATCTAAGTTCCTTGGTGTTGCTCTAACAAAGTATCTAAGGCAGACATGGTGGCTTATCCTGTAATCCTAGCACTCAGAAGACTGAGGAAGGAGGGTTTTTTTTTCAGTTTAAAGCCAGTTTGGCCTACATAGTGAGTTCAAGGATAGCCTGGATTTCAGAGCAAGATCTTGTCTCAAAAAAATTGTGAGGCTAGGTAAACGAAAAAGAAAAGAAATGTATTTGTCACAACTCTCAGAGGAGGCTGAGAGCTTGAGGTGGAAGCCGCATCAGTTTGCTGCCTAAAGATTCAGAGGGTCATGCCTTGTGACTGCCTCCTCTGCAAGGGAAGAGCCATCTCTTTACATGGCAGAAGTGATAGAAGGGTGAAGAGAAGAGCTGTAGCTAGTTCTGTCTGTCCAGCCTTTTAATAACACACCAGTCTGTTCAGAAGGATGTACACCATGGATTGTCACTCCCCCAAAGACTCTACCCTCTAATATTACCACTGTGGTAGTTAAGCATCAGTGTATTTATTTTGGGAGGAAACATTCACAGTGGCAATAAACAAGGCATCCTGGTATTCAAACAAGAGCAATAGCTAATGTTGCGAGGTTGGGTGAGAGAAGATTACCCAGAACATAATCCATACATTGTTTTGAATGATGCCAAGAGAGCATGAAGATGGATTGAAGTAGGAAAGAATGGGGGGTAATTACAATCCTACAAGATCGAGGAACATTTTCAAATGCAGAAGCTTCACAGAGTATGCATATTATAGAAACTATTGTTAATGAGTGTCTAGAGTGATGCAGATGCTTACTGCACACAGTGAATGAGAAGGTGGAGCCTAGAGATTGACCTGTGTAAGCACACAACACTCACCTTGGCGCTTGTTAGTATGACTTGACTCCACCCAACCATGCCTGAAAAGATGAGCTAGACTTGGAATTTTTGGCGAAGGGGACATTGTTAACTGTTTCTGATCAGGGAGTGCCAGAGTCAGAGCTACACATTGGGAAGTTAATGAAGCAGAGGTACAAAGAACAAGAGATCAAGGAAGAGAGATGTATTAATTGGTTATTTTGGTATTTCAACAGATAAAGCAAGCAGGAGCTGATGGGCGCTGGTGTGGGAGAACAGTGGGAAATGATAACTTTCATACCAACTGATCAACAGTCCCAGGGGCACAGTAATACAGGCAAGGGTAAACAGTGGCAGGTTCTGCAGACAGCAATAGATTCAGAACTAGATTTCAGGACAGAAGTCCAAGTGGGAAGCAGATCTAGGCACCATTCCCACAGAGGTGATAATTGGACAGTGGGAGGTGATGAGAAAACTACCACAGGAGAAAGTATGTAAAAATAAAAGGTCAGAGACGAATCCTAGAGGGTGACTTCTCTTAGGGGGGTTGAGAAACAGGAGAGCTGATCAGTGGTGGTCAATTAGCCAAAGAGGCTGGAGAAGGCAGCGGGAAATGTTCAGTAGCAGGAGGATTTTACTGTGCAGAGAAGCAGGTCACTAAGAGGGAAGAACTGTGCAAGGGAGTAGGTTGGATTGAGATTCAGCCAATTCATTTCATAATTAATAAGTTGGTGATCAACTTCACGAGAGAAGTTATAAAAGTGTGAAAGCAGAAAACAGGTGGCAGAGCCTGCAGAAGCATGCACAGGCTGATACACACTAAGTGCAGAATGTTCTCTCACACATTTGTCAGAAAGAGGAAAGAAAATACCCTGGAAAAGTCAAGCTGGTCTTCATGCCATACTTGAAATACGTACTTAAAATTGCTTCATTTGATACTTTGCAATCCTATGGAGTTTTGGGAACTAAGGGGACCTGGTAACTAACATTTAGAATTATTTTTGAGATTCGTGGCTCACACCACTCCTGAATAATCCAAAGAATGGATTCTGCATCTGTCTGGAGGTTCACATTCATGTACTCAACACTGCCAACTCCCACCCAAGTCATAGGCATTGCTTTAGAATAGCAACAGCAGCCAGCATTACACACCAAGGTGAATAAGCATCAACTAATACACTGATGAACAATTTTATGAAGTGGTTAAGAGAGATGCAATGGTCATTGGGAGGAAGGTGAGCTCAGGGCATGGGAACTAACTTTTGCCTACAGTATAAATCATGGATCTACTGAGGAGAGCAAGCCTGCTAATGCCCACTCTCGGCAGCCCTTCCTTTGACATCTGGCCACTATTCTCTGCTCTCCCCTTTCTTCAGGACAATCCAGTTACATGATGGTCTTCAGATTTTTTCGGGGTGGGGGGACACTGCTTATTGGTACCCGCAGCAGATACCCTTCTTCTCAAAGATGTTCCCAAGTGTGGATGAGGTGGAGGTGACATCAAGGGACTGTGCATTCTAAGGGAAAATAGAAAGGAAAAGATAAAACTGCAAATACCTGGAATGCCGTTTTCATGCAAATGGCCCTAAGTAAAAAGGAAGGAGGCAGACCCAGCAGGAAAAAATGGTACAGGATAGAGATGCCAGAGAAAAGCTGAATTAGTTTTGAGTAAGAGAATTCGGAGAGGCATTAGCCACTCTTGGGGAAAATGAATAGGCTTTCTCCTCACATTTATTACATTTTCATGATTCTCTAATGTGAAAGTCTTTTATTTTCAATTGTAAGATGAGAGTCTTCAGGTGTATTTCAAAAAAGAGAAATCTCCCTTTCACATGCATTATAATACTCAGCACCAGTCCCTGGGGTGGGGTGGGGTGCTGAAAAAGAGACCTCACCTCACTTGAGGGGCATGAGGCCCCTGGGGTGGCGTGTGTGGACAGCACCGGGCTGGTTTCTGGAAGCTCTGAGGGGACAGATGGAAACCAAGGGGACCGAAGGAAAGTAGAGATGCCAAAAGTGATATGGAAAAGAAAGTGGGTTTGCAGCAAGACAGCCTTGTTCTGGTGACACCAGTAATTGGATGTGTCATCTCACTCTGGTTTATTTATTTGCGATACCAAAATAGTACCACCTCTCTTCTTTACTGTGAGAGCAAAATGGGATAAATTCATGGAAACACGTAAGAAAAATGGTCAAAATGGCTGAGTATAAATGCAAGAATCCAGAACACAAGTGGAGCTCTAGCTCTCAGTTGGGAAGGCACTCATCCAGCATGCACAAAGCCTTAAGTTGGATTCCCAGCACCACATAAGCTAGGTATGGTGGTACATGCTTATAATCCCAACAAATCTCATGCTCCGGTGAGGGAGGCAGGAGGTTCAGTATGTCGTGGTCCTGCTCAGCTACAAGTTTTGAGACTACTTGGGATAAAATGACCCCCATCTAAAATGATGATGATGAAGATGGTGGTGGTGGTGGTGGTGGTGGTGGTGGTGGTGGTGGAGATGGTGATGACGATGATGATTCTAACATACTCTGGACTAGAACATTCTTTTAAGACTTTTATTAATAATAAGGAAAATTTTAAAAATTAAATGACTGTGTTTGGGGAAAGGTGTCCCAGGATCTTTCCCCATGTGCTGGAAAGAACTGTCTTCAAGGATGGCTTCTATGGGAACGTATAATATCTTAAGACTACAGTGAGTGAACAAGAGAAGGGGTGAGCAAAGCTGCTGGCTTGTTCTTTGCTCTGCAAGAATCTGAGCAGCTCAGGAAGGATGTCCGTCTCTTCAGGGTAGGAACTCCAATAAGCCATTGATTGATCCAAGGGAGCTTCTGCAGGACAAATGCTTTCTACCCGTATCTGTTTTGATTTAAAAATCTGACTTTGGAAAAAGCCATTTTTTGACTTTTTTTTTTGTCATGGCTTGGTAAAAATAGTTCATATGGCTCCCAATGGTTTTGCTTGATGCAGAGGTGACTCATTGGGTATTGTGTAAAAGTGCTAATCTTCCCCCAAACACTTCTGAATTCTTTAATTTCTCTGACACATTAATTCTAACCCCGGTCCCCAAAGCCCCAACATCCCTGAGAATCCCAGAACAGAAATTATAGCAATTTCCTGTAACCTGAATCAAATTCCAAGGTTGGAGAGCATGGGCCAAGTCCAGCCATTAATTCAAACAACCATGTGAAAGATTATGGTGGGCAGCTGTGATTCCATTAAAGGGGGCAATTTCAACTCCATTTCCTTGATAAACAGACACAAGCTCACCCCTAAATTGGGCTTGATAGATTTGATTAGGGGAGAGTTTTTGGAGGTTGTGATTTCTACAGGAAAATTGCTGTTTGATGTGCAAGGCCAAATTGCACTTGAAATCTCCTTGGGGGCTGGGGGTGGAGAAGGAAGAGGAAAGAACACCTAGCCAATTGCCATCATCCAAGCAGCAGGGGAATCAAGCTGTTGTATTCAAAATATCTGTTAGGTATGCAGCCAGTGTGTGGTGCACAAAGCATGCCTGCTCGGGGGACCTGGTGATTAAAAGCAACAAAACCAAGTGTTGTTTAAACAAAGCAAAATGTGCCCAACCACTTTCTGGGTCCCATATAAATCTTTTGCAGGGAAGGCATGCAGCTTTGGCCGGGGACACCTGTGGTTTTCTGTTTCTGTTTCCACACTGAGAACCCAGGGATCTGGACTAGAAGGGATAGGAGTGGGCACTGATAACTTCAAAGCACAGTCCCCGATCCAAATAGAATGATGGCTACATGACAGTGAGACCTTCTAGTCTATTTTTCATTAGTCACATGGAAACTTTACTTCTTTAGCTCATCTCTGCCAGGTGAGACAATGAAGACTGTAATTAGTTCTTCAAACACTGACTAAGGATGCAAAAGTCGTAAATGTTTTGTGTTAGTAAATCTGTCTTTTCTTTTCAAAGTACTTAAAGGAACATTCTTTCTTCAGTATTGCCCATTCTACCTGGCTTCCTGCCAAGCTTGTAGGGAATAGAGAATTATTGAGGACCTAGGGTGTGCCAAGAATACCAGGGTGCTTTAAGTCCATGGTCTCATTAAATCTTCAGTAACCTTGGAGGTGGCTGCTATTTTCCTATTTTTAAATAAAGATAACAAGTTCAGTAAATGTTTGATGTTTTAAATAGCCAAGATCTTACAGGCTGTAGGAAGTGGGCTGGATGTGATCTAAAACCACCGATGTCCAAGTCCACATTCTTGCAATCTCAGAAATGTGTTGCCAGGGCTACAGGAAACAGAATTTCACAATCCTCTATCACTTTATATAATGCCCTTGGGAATTTATATAGAGAGAAATTTATAAATGTAGGCATCTATAAATTTGTAAATGCAGAAATTCATCAAATATCATATTTGTCAATAGGTCAGTCAGTTTTAACTGAACTGCTATGATCCCCAAATCAGAGATACTTAAAAGTCCAGGTTCCACCCACTCAAATCTACCTGTTATACTAGTAAGCATATTTCATCTCACAGAACCATCTCCACATAATCTTATAACTGACAAGGGTTTTCTGTAGAATCCACCCCAGCCACAACTCTAGCTTTTTTGCTGCATTCCCCATTGTCCTGTGTCTTCAACCATCGACTCAACAGGCTCTCAGAATTAGCTTCTGTCCAGATCAAACACATCCTTGACTTTCTAAACATGATGCCACCCTAGCATCTGAACCATTCTAGTGAGTATACTGGTCTTCTCTTTCTGTTCTCCTTCCCTTCTCTGCCATCACTTCCTGTGTCCTCCAAAGAAGGAGGACTCCAAGCAAGAGACAGTGTGCTTAGAATACTGCTTAGAGCAGCTGATCAGAATCCAAAGGTTCAGAACCAGTATCCTCTACACATGGGGGCCAAACTCTCCACTGAGCTGATGGTCCACATTACTGTCCTCCACAACTCAAACACTGTGGCTCCCTGGCTCCACCACAGGCCTTGAACCACTGCTTTTCTCCAAATGAGACTACTTAACAGATCTACTTAACTCTGTGCTCACACCACACATCACCTGAGATTAATAAACACAAAATGATTTTCAATCTGATTTGAGAGGTTAGAGGTTTCATTCCTTGTTCAAGGAATGATGATGCCTATTAGCACATATAACACCATGTTCAAATGGTAAAACCCATGGAGGACTCTGTGTCAGCATGGGGTCATCCGACATATGCTTGTTATTGAGAGTCACCCAGAGTGGAGCCAGGCTGGGGTGGGAGAGGACAGAGTATAACATATAGCCATGTTTGTCCTTCAGGTGGATGCTCTTAATTGATCTTTAAGAGTGGGAGTTATTTGTTATGAACAATAAAGTTCTTTACTGATGAACTAAACAATTAAGTAACAATTAAACAACGAAATGTTTTACTGTGAGTCTTGGACATTTTTACTCTTCACTTTTTGCTATTTCAGGATCTTAAACAACAATTAATTGAATAAATATTTACCCAGGACTAATTGCTAGTAATGCATTGTTGATTAATGCAGGCGTGGACTCTGCTCTCCTGGAATTTAATGGTCTGGAGGAGGAACTATCATTCAGCAAACAGTTAGAAGTTCACTGGATGTTGCCATCTGCTTCCTGAAAGCATTAAAACAACCGGAGGCAGGTGTCAGTACAGATGGCCAGGATCCACCTGCAGCGCAGGTGGGGGCAGGATCTCTAAATGACCTGGAACCATCACTCATCATCTCAGAGGTGGAGATGATGTATCTCCACCATGGCTGATGTTCACACCTTCAGAGGATGGGCAGTGGCCACATACTGTTCTAGAATGCAAATCAACAAGCCTCTAAATTGTTTGAGATGATGGGAGTGAGCTCTCTTTTTAAAAGATAAGGAACTACCCAGGTGTGGTGACTCAGGACTGTAATTCTAACACTGGGAAGTGTAAGACAAATTTGAGGCCAGTTTAGGCTACATTGTGAGTTCCAGACCAGCCTGGGCTACAGAATAAGATCCCATCTGAAAACAAACAAACCAACACAATAGTTACAACAGCGGAAACAAAACCTTAAAATCAACAGCAATCAGAGCCCCTAGTACACAACAGATACCGCATACTTCTGGGTGCTGAGGGCTTCCAATCTGCTCCGAACTCCTCAGGTTTTAGATGCCTTCTTCTTGGAACCCGTCAGTACTGTAACCATCCCCTTCTCTTGGTACAATGGAGGCCGGGTATTGCAAGACATTTTGAGGAGTCCCCATCTCTTTTCCATTATTTTCTGACCCAAGATGGAAAGGAAATTACAGGTCTAGACAAGTCCTCTAATCTGTCTATGTTGACAGCAGCAACTAGGATGAAGGATGGATAGGTGCAAGGTGGAGCCCACAAACATCTGCCTGTGCACCTACCGGCATCACCAGGATGAGGATCTCAAGGACCAGTTACAGCAGAGATAGTCTGTTCATTTATTTTACCCAGACACCCATTATTACTACCCTTTCCTTGTTTAGGTCTTTCATCAATATGCTTGACTAATTTTTTTTTTTTCTGCCTAGCTGCCAACCTTGGGCAGGAGAACATCTGGTATATCCCAAAGGGCATTAGCCCATTACGAAAGGCAAATTGATTTTTTTTTAAAAAATTTCATAAATCAGCAGTCAAATGAAAAATGTCATTTTAAATTACAAACATAACTGAGTCGGTGCGTGGCTGGTACCTGTGAATAACTGGAATTATTTATGACTGTTTAATATTTGTTGGGGGTGCATTGTAATTTTAATTATGTAATACAAGGTGAGATAATTATTTACTAGTGCTGACATGGAAATGCCAATAATTACTTAATATCTGTTGGAAATTATTCAACAGTTTTTAATTAGCAATACATACTAAAGTGATTGTTACTCTTCAGCAAATATAAAAATCCATCCATGAGAAAAGACACCTGGGACTTGCATTAGTAAGTGTTCTAAAATGCATTATTGATTTGTACACATTATCATACTTATGTTATTACTTTTCAATGTTTGATGGATTCTTGCTTTCATCAGCAAAAGAACACAAAAGTAAAGAACAGCTATCAAAGTGGGCGATCAAGTAAAATAAAAGGCACTTATTACAATGGCCCATTTGTTTCACGCATCCTTAGGTTGAATCTGGAATAACAGTGTTTGTTGCTATAAGCTTTCACTCACACACTTTCTCCAATTAGTCTATTCACTTCCATTACAGATCCCTAGAGGGATGCATCCAGTCCTCACTTTCAGAATATCTTATCAACAATGTTCTTTGGAAACATACAGCTAAAGATGTGGGGCAGGGAGAATTGGCAATCTCTGCGAAGCACCTTCCCTCTGTGGTTGAATTCTTCTGCTCAGCTTTGGAAACCATAAAGATAAAATAATGAAGAAACAATGCCACTGGATTGTAATAAATGGTCTCAGCCATTTACTATATGTAAGAGCTATTCAGGAACATCACTAGTTACTAAACATATTCCTCAGGGTCTCTGCTATGTTAAAAGCATTTGATGAAAATAACATTCTTAGAGTTTACTAAGTATTTCTTTCAGTTAGTCCTTACATAATGAAGTTTTGCTTAGAAAGAGAGAGAGAGAGAGAGAGAGAGAGAGAGAGAGAGAGAGAGAGAAATACAGAGAGACAGAGACAGAGACAGAAACAGAGAGAGAAAGGAAGAGAAACATTTCCATTTCATCATTTGCTAAATATATTTTTGATGGATTACTAAGGATTGATTCCAACTATTAGTGTTATAAACTCAGTTCCTCCTACAGTGACTTGTTACACCTTCTCTAGGAGGATGGGACATGGGGATTTATCCTCTGGATGGATAGAGTATCATCATTGGACTGCACATTATTAGGTGCATGGGTGTGACCAAGCTTGTCTTCTCTTGAGCCCTACTTCAATCTAGTTTGAGCCATTTACCTCATCCCAACTGACACCAAAGTCACCCATATTCCTAACAAATTCCCTGTGTCTTCCACCCCTAATACATCCTCCATCTTCTGTCTTGTGGTGCTGGAGTTGGGACCCTATAACATTTTTTTTTTATCAGCTGCGTTCCTGTTAGGTGCTTTAGCAGGGTCCGTTAAGTGAGAATGGAAGCCAGGAATGGGACAAGGATCCTGCTCCTTCTATTTAGCTTGTTCTTTCTGTCATAATTTCCCCAGAATGTCCACTCACTTTGGAAGGCTCTCACCATCCTCCCCCACTCCCAGCTCTCAATGAAGTGTGTTTCTTCCCCATAGGGCTGTTCCATCTCTCTGTGTCCCTTTGGCCTTCTCTTGAGATGCCAGGGCAGCTGCACACATCCCAGCATCCTAGTTCCTCTGCAGGCTGACCAGTTAGAGTTTCTAATAATCCCGACTGCTTCTCTTGGTATCCCTATACATACCTATAAATACAAGAGGAGGCTGGTATTTCTTTCTGCCTCCCAGTCTTCCAACACCTTAGGTCATCATTCTCTAGACAAATGTTCTCAGGTAAAATATCCACTGTAGGTTCTGTTTTCCTGAGAGACAGTTGTATTTAAACCTCTACACATAAATGCTGCCTCACTGTGCACCCCTGATGGGGACCACCTCTCCATTCAAAGTTCTGCAATACCTGATCCAGTCCATGATGCAGTTCAGTGGTCACCCATTCCAAGAAATGCATCCTGCCCCACTACGTTGGCCACCCCATCTTTCTAGTTCCAGAGCAGTTTTTATGGTCTTACCATTGTGTCCATCTGTTACCATGAAAGATTGTGGTCCTGTTTCCTCTGTCAGCTGCTCCTCCAAGTCAGGAAACACAGTAGCCTCCTCAGTACCTCGCACCTTGCATGGAACATGGAAGGTGTAATATACACATGTATTGTTTACCCTGAACTCTTGTGCTTTGTCACTGTACAAGTCAGGAATTAGACTCCTACAGTGAATCCCTGGCTTCTGCCCTGCAGAGACCCAGGTAGTCATGCAGAATCTCAGGATGAAAATGTCCTTGCTGTGTCTTGGCACAGCAGTGGTTTGGTATGAGGCAGAATCAGAAAGACAGCAAAGCGAATGGCAGCTTACAGATGACATGGTGTCATCTCCTGAAGTCTCAGACCAAGCATTTGACCTACCAATAGTGAATTAAGAACAACCCAAGATCACTGTTGTTCCTTCTTTAACTGATGTAGAACAAAAGGCCAGTAACAATACTGTCACTTGTGTGTATAAACACTTCGATACTGTAAGATTTCAATAACTCCCAACAACACCTCTATGAGAGAGAAATCGTTATTCTACTTGCAAATGAAGAAAAAGATACCAAGAGAGCTGGGATTAGAATGAGATGCATAATACCTTCACCTTGGAAGCAAAATTTAAAGAGATGAAAGAGGAAAGGAAAAGAAAAGAAACCTCAGTTATTTCCATGCACATTTCAATATGTTATTTTAAAAATCAAAATTAATGGAAATATCAATGATAGAAAAATACAAAAAATTAAAATTAAGACCAAGTTAGTGTCACTGCCTTTTTCCCTGGGATCCCAGACACATCACAGCACTGCTGATTCCTTCTATACCTTGCCAAAGAATGTGCATCCTTGATAAAAGGAGCTGGGACACACTCCCAGGTTCTCCTAACTCCAAATCCTGAATCACACACAACCCATTGTCATGGCCTACATGATGGAAACATACTTTCTGCAGGGTTCATCAATTACTGCAGCTTTCTGAGATGGACATTTTGTTTGGTGTCTTAAAATTGAGGTAGGAGTCTCCAAAGTATATAAATGCTTTCCACACATCATATGGAACTATTTTTTTCTAAGTTCATTGGAC
Source organism: Peromyscus attwateri (assembly GCA_902168425.1). Classification (NCBI taxonomy): domain Eukaryota; kingdom Metazoa; phylum Chordata; class Mammalia; order Rodentia; family Cricetidae; genus Peromyscus; species Peromyscus attwateri. The sequence goes on along the minus strand of CABHPP010116506.1, from coordinate 431 downwards.
CATATCTCTGGTTTTAGATGTCATGTAATCTAGAGCACCACTGTAAAAATGACGACTAAAGGGTACACTGTCAACGACACATGTACTGCTTTTCCATCTATCCACTTATTCAACAACAACCCACGAGTACTTATTCTACAGCAGTAGAGGTGCATGATTCATTCAAACACTTGCAGATTTTTATCTGAATGCACAGGTAAAAAAGGACAAGAAGTGAGATTCTATCTTCCTGAGTATAACTCCTGAGGAACAGGCAGTAAACTATGAATAAGGAACAAAAGCACATAGCACTCATATAAAGAAACCATTAGTAGAGACACAAAGTGAGGTTGTGACAGACTGTTATTGTGAATTGATGGCCAAGTTCCATAACCTGGGTACCACAACATTGAGTCATTCTTCCTCTTCCTTCATTGCATTAAGTTAGGATG
>CABHPP010116505.1:0-10944 GCA_902168425.1 Peromyscus attwateri | reverse complement strand
GGGCTTTGGGAATTGAACTCACCTTATCAGGCTCGGCAGCGAGCAACTTTCCTCCCTGAGCTGTCTCCCCGGCCCCGTAGGAAGTCTAGGAATCGGGAGTTGTTTTGGATTTGGAGAAAAAGAAAATTTGAGGCAGGGTTTCATTAGCCCAGGCTGGCATCAAAATCCCCATGTGGCCAGTGATTATCCTGAACTTCTGATCCTCGATCTCTGCCTTCCACATGGATTCTAGACCTGTGCCACCATATGGAATCTCACACGGTCCTAGGGACTGAACCCAGGGCCTGGGGCGTGCTAGGCAGACGCACCGCCCATGAGCCCCGTCCTCAGCCTTTTGCTCTTTGAAGCATTGTTTTGCCTGTCAGGGCCCCTTGCAATTTTGCATCCATTGGTGTATCACTGTGGGTGGGGACACTAGCTCAGCCACAGTGAGTTTTCCAGTCCGTGAGCATGTTGTGTTTGCCTGTTCACTTGATGAGTGCCTGTCAGCGACGTTTTCTAGTTCTCCATATACGTGCCTTTCACCTCCTTGGATACATTCCTTCCCATGCACTTTATTCTTTATATGTCATTTTTTTTTTTTTTTCTGAGACAGGGTTTCTCTGTGTAGCTTTGCGCCTTTCCTGGAACTCACTTGGTAGCCCAGGCTGGCCTCGAACTCACAGAGATCCTCCTGGCTCTGCCTCCCAAGTGCTGGGATTAAAGGCGTGCGCCACCACCGCCTGGCTATATGTCATTTTTAATTGAATTTCGGCTTGCTGGTTGCTGGTGTGAGGAACACGGTTAATTCTGGGAGGATGACTGTTGGTCCTACAAATTAAACTCATTCCCTCTAGTAGTGCCCAACTTCTGTCTCTCTCTCTGTTGTTGTCCCCTTCCAACCCCCCACCCCCGATCTCTGGGACTGTCTGTGGGGCAAACCTTCTGCTGAGAGTCTATGTTTCCCTCCCCTCTTGGTGTCGCGCTTGCTCTGGTTAGAACTCCCGCACAGGTGTCTCTCCCAGTCTCGTTTCTGATCTTAGGGGGGCACATCAGTGTTATTTTAAGGCCCCCTTCTGTTTCAGGTTCCCTAAATGTCTTTTTTTTAAGTCAGAAAAAAAAGTGTTTGGTTTTTATCAAGTTGTGTGTGTGTGTGTGTGTGTGTGTGCGCTGTTTTGAGCGTGAGTCCCTCTTGGCTCGCTTTTCTTTCTTTTTTTTTTCTTTTATTTTTTAAAATAATTTATGTGACTTTGGTTTATGTGCATTGATGTGAAGATATCAGATCCCCTGGAACTGAAATAATAGACAGCTGTGAGCTGCTATGTGGGTGCTGGGAATTGAACCCGGGTTCTCTGGAAGAGCAGCCAGGGCTCTTACCACTGAGCCATCTCTCCAGGCCCCTTGGCTCGCTTTTCTTTAAAAAGAAACTTGATGACCTTGAAAGAAAATAAAACCCAAGTTTGTGCCTTACCTAGAACTATACCCTTACCAACAGTTCAGAGATCCAGCTGCCGAGAGGTCACGAGGTTCCTACATGGTTCCCACATTTCCAGGAAAGCTTAAGAACTCTTCCCATTTCCCTAAAGGGCGTTGTGTTGAAATCACAAAAGAAGATGCAGTTTAAACTCTACAGGGATCTGCCTGAGCCATGCGTCCCAACTGTGGTGTTTCGGACATCACCATGACAGCACCGGTTCATTTATTTCTTCTTTGCAGGTGCTTGGGATACCCCAAGGCTGCACACGTGCTAGGCAAGCACCTGCCCATCAGCTACAGCCTCATCAGGCAGGTTTGGTTCAAAGATGTGGAGACATGTCCAAGTCATGATTTTTAAAAAGATTTATTTATTGGTGTGTGTGCGTGGTGTGTCTATGGAGGGCAGAGGACAACTTTCCTGGGAGTTATTTCTCTCCATCCACCTGGGTTTTTTTTGTTTTTCTTTTAAGTTTTGCTTTGTTTCGAGACAGGGTTTTTCTGTGTAGCCCTGGCTGTCCTGGAACTCACTCTGTAGATTAGGCTGGCCTCAAACTCACAGAGATCTCTCATCTGCCTCTGCCTCCAGAGTGCTGGGATCAAAGGCGTGCACCACCACTGCCCAGCCCACCTGTTGTTTTTTGAGGCAGGGTCTCTCTGATTTCTTCCATTGTACTACTGCACCCGCATGTTTCTGAAAGACTCTCCGGGCTCCTCCCCCTCCCATCTTGCTGCATGAGCGCTGGCATTACAGGCATGCCACCATGTCCAGCTTTTCGAGTGGGCCCTGGGGATTGAACACAGCTCTTCCGGCTTACATAGCAAGCATTTTTACTTGCTGAACCATCTCTCTGGCCCCATATTTTTTAGGATATTTCCTTCCAACAGTAATCATCTGCTCATCAGAGGGCGGGGCTGTGAGAGGAAGAACTGGGGTTTGGAAATCAGGACATCCGAGTTCAGCCATCCCACACATGCCTGCCCAGCCCACAGATATACTCTAGACCCCAGGGCCGGCTCTCTGTGGTTTTGTTGAGTGTCCATTCTAATTGTGAACACCTGGGTCAGGTGCACTTGCCTTAGGTCAGGATGCAGTCCCTCCAGGACATGAGGACAGCAGTGACCATGAGCAGGAGGAAGAAGCTCGCCACAGCAGTAACACCGATCTCGGGCGGTTTGTAGCCATCCTTGGCTCCTCAGCTGATTGTAGGAACATCCGCAGATACCAACCCTCCATGCAATGGTGTGTTTACCTGATGCCTTCACACAGACCCCCGCGTTCTCCAGTCTCTGGGTTACTTATAACCCCCATACGATGTAAATGCTACACAGAGTCATTAGGCAGAACTGTGTGGAGAACAAAGACACAAAAGTCAGTGCGCAATACAGATCCAGTTTCTTCCAAATGTTTTCAGCATGGTTGGTTAAATCTGCAGAGGAGCTTGTGGGTGCAGAGAGAGAGAGAGAGCAATGTAGCTAAAGTCATTTACATAGTACACAAGTCATTTACATAGTATACAAGTCATTTACAGTACACAAGTCATTTACATAGTATATAAGTCATTTACATAGCACACAAGTCTTTTACATAGGATACCAGCCATTTACATAACACACAAGTAATTTACATAGCATAAAAGTCATCTACATAGCATACAAGTAATTACCAGATCACAGAAGTAATTATTTACATAGCATGTAAGTCATTTACATAACACATAAGTAATTTATATAGCATATGAGTAATTTACATAGCACACAAGCCATTTACATGGAATATAATCCACTCATGAAAAGAACAAATTAGCAAGGCTGGAGAGATGGCTCAGCAGTTAAGAGCACTTGCCGCTCTTGCAAAGAACCCAGATTCGGTTCCCAGCACCCACATGGTGGCTCACAACTGACCTCTGAGGGCACCAGGTACACACACAGTGTACATACATACATGCAGGCAAAACACTCATATACATAAAATAAATGCATCCTGGAAAAAAAAGTAAAAAGAACAAGCCAGTGCTGTCAGTGTGTTCAGAATGCTTGTCTTCACAACCAGCATTAGAGCATCTTCCTTCCCCAAACACAGACGATGCACCTTTTCACTGTCATCCCCAGCCCACTGGCCCTCAGTAGCCACTAATCTTTCTGTCTGTATGGATTGGCCTAGTATGGACATTTTGAAGAAGCAGAATTATAATCTGTGTTTTTTTCATGATTGGCATAAGGTTTTCAGATTCAGCCATGTTGCAGTGTGGATCACGGATGCTTCATTACTTTTCATGGCCGAGTAATGTGCCATTGTGTAGATGTACTACATTTTGTTTATTCATCAGTTAAAAGATATTTGACTTTTGTTTTTGAAACAGGGTCTCAGTATGTATTCCTGGCTGGTCTGGAACTCAACAGAGATCCACCTGCCTCTGCTCCTGAGTACTGGGATCAAAGGTGTGTGCTACCATGCTGGGCCTTAAAGAATATTTGAATTGATTCCATGTGTTTGATGAAATAAATAATGCTTCTAGAGCAAAGTCCTTTATGGTATATTACCTTCTTTAGTTCTTTCTCATATGTGGCTTATGTTGAGCGTGTGTTGGTGTGTGATCTTAAAATATCTGAGACTCTAATTTATAAAGAACAGATATGCCCTTTTAAAAGATTTGTTTAATTTTTTTAAAGATTAGTTTTTTATTTTGTATTTCTTGAGACTATAATTATATCATTTCCCCTTCTCTTTCCTCCCTCCAAACCCTCCCCTAGACTCCTTCTTGCTGTCTTTCCAATGCATGGCCTTTTTATTATTGTTATTGTTGTTACATGCACACATGTATATGCATATATATCCCTAAATATGTAAGTACAGCCTACTCAGACTATCTAATGTTACTTACATGCTTTTGGGGCTGAGCATCTGGTACTGGATAACCAATGGTGTGCTTCTCCCTGGGGAAGACTATTTCTCCTGTTCTCAGCTTTCCTTAGTGGCCTGTAGGTCCTTGCGAAGGGTTGAGGCCTGGTGTCTTCCCCCTGACTGGTTTATTTTTATTTGTACGAATGTCTTGCCTGCAGGGATTATATGCGACCTGTGTGCCTGGTGCCCTCTGTGGTCAGAGGAAGGCATATGATCCCTTGAAACTGGAATTATAGAGAGTTGTGAGCTGCTACATGGGTGTTGGGAATTGAACCTGGGTCCTGTGCAAGAGCAGCCAGTGCTTTTAGCTGCTGAGCCATCTCTCCAGCCTCAAGAATATATCTTTGAGGCCAAGGTTGAAAAGCCCGGGTTTAACGGGAATCTTCTTGTACCTCACCCCTGGTAGAAGCAGACAGGAGCACTCTCCACTGCTGTGTTCTTTCTGATCGCCTCCCAGCACTGTTTAGTTGGGGATCACACATGAACTTTGGGAGGACACCTTCAAGCCATAGCATATACCCACATCTAGGAGTTAGCAGCATGCCCTGGGCCGCAGAGGATGTTAGGAGCAGAGGTCAGAGGAGAACCTCATCTCTCTGCTCAGTGTTCCTCTGGTACAGGGACCCTAATCCTCCTGCCCCACTCACTGCTGTGGGAGAGAAATCTGGTGGTCGTTAACTGTAAACTCTCTCTTCTCTTGACAGGTTGTCTGAATGGTCTTGCTTCTCTTTCTAACCTGCCTGGTTTTCTCCTGCCTGACCTTTTCCTGGTTAAAAATCTGGCGGACAATGACAGACTCCAAGCCACTCACCAACAGTAAGGTGGAAGCGAGCCTCCTTTCAAGTGAGGAGTCCTCTCCGGCCTCGGACAGGTCAGAGGAGCCACTGCGGAAACATGGTGACCGCAGCTCTTCATCGCAGACTCCTGACCAGGAGGAACCGGCCTCCCACCGAGGTCCCAGAGATGCCAGTTGTCGGAGGAACTCCCTGCCACCCTCACACCAGAAGCCTCCGAGGAACTCACTGTCTTCAAATGACACCTGGCCCTCCCCAGAACTTCAAACCAACGGGACAGCAGCCCAAGATCCAGAGGTCCTGGATACCAACAGTTTGTCGTTCCCAGCCAAGCCTCCAGGACAGCTGGCCAAATCCCCCTCCAAAGAGGACAAGAAGCAGGCCCACATCAAGAGACAGCTGATGACCAACTTCATCCTGGGCTCCTTTGACGACAACTCCTCTGATGAGGACCCCAGCGCTGCCTCCTTCAGGGACTCTCCCCGGAAGAGCAGCAGGCCCAGCCTGGGCACCCTGTCCCTGGAGGCTGCACCAAACTCTAGCGACCCTGAGTCCCGTGCACCCACTATGAGGTAACGGACCTTCTCTTCACACTGGGAGTTGGGAGAGAACGTAGAGTAACATTTGTATCCTTGACGTGCAGTGGGATTGGCATCCTTCCCCAGCTCCTCCCTCTGTCTGCCAACACCCGGGGTCGCTATGTGGAAGAGCAGAAGGAAAGGCCTGACTTCTTTGCTTCCTGTTCCCTCCTTTCAGAATTGCTAATTGTGCACCTGCTGTGTACACCTGCTCTGTGCTGTGCACCTGCTCTGTGCACCTGCTGCATGGATCTGCTCTGTGCACAGGGCCCCAGGCCAGCAAAGTGGCTATCTGGAGCTCTCAGCCCAGCTGGGGAAGATGATCCTGTGGGTGACTAGTTACCAGCTAAAGAACCCCAGGTGAAGCTGGGTGGTGGTGCACACCTTTAATCCAGCACTCGGGAGGTAGAGGCAGAGGGGTGGATCTCTATGAGTTCAAGGCCAGCCTGGTCTACAAAGTGAGTTCCAGGACAGCGGAAGCTACACAGAGAAACCCTGTCTTGAAAAATAAAAAGAAGTTCATTGGTTCCAAGAAGTCCAAGAGCAGGAGCAGGCCCTGCCACCTACCTGGTGAGGGCCTTGCCTAGCACTGGGAGACAGGCCAGCTCAGGTCACACTGCCTCTTCTTTAAAGCCATTAATGCCAGCATGGGGTGTGGGTCACATCCTCAAGACCTCATCTGATCCTAACTCCCTAAGGTCCTGTCTCCAGATATGAGTTCAGCATATGAATTTGGAGCTTACATCCCCAACATGAGAACTTTTGAGGGCCAGGGATATACTCACACTGCAGCAGCTGTTAGCTAGTCTCCTAAAATCTTGGGATACCCAGTTTCTGTAGAAGGAAACCCAGACTAGAGGTTTAGCTGATTATCTCGGCTTTTTTTCCCATTTCAAACCCAGCTAGCGAAGGCCTGGAAGAAGGCCTGGGTGTCTGCCCAGGGCTCTGCCCTTCTGTGAGAACCGTGGCAGAAATGACCTGTGTGTGGCCTTTTGTGGTTTCTGATCAAGCCCTTTGGCTCCAGCTCTGCTGCAGGCAGCCACCTCCTGGAAGGACTTCTTCCTGCCAGGCCGCAGTGGCAGACGGAAGCCCCTCCTCTTCCTACTGCGTCCTCATCTTCCCAGAACCTTCCTCCTTTGGCTCCTTGCTCTTTCCACACCAAAGCCTCCTTTGTTCCCGCTAGGGCCGGCTGTCCCACAGCGGGGATTTGCACTCCTCTCTTCTTTTGTTTTTTGAGACAGGGATTCTCTGTGTAGCTCTGGCTGACCAGGAACTTGCTCTGCAGACCAGGCTGGCCTTGAACTCAGAGATCCACCTGCCTCTGCCTCCCAGTGCTGGGATTAAAGGCGTGTGAGGACCACGCCCAGCTTGGGCCTTGTACTTACCATGGCAGACATGGGCTTTGACTCTGCTGTCAGTATCTTAAAATTCTTGGTGATATCCAGGAGGGACTGGCCTCCTCCTTTTCATTTTGTGATGAGTCCTGCCATCTGGTGCTCCCTGTCCCTGACCCACCTTTAAAGTCTCCAGCTCCTGGATTCTTTACTGCCCACTCTGTTTTGTTGCTTCCACAGCCTTAGTCATGCCTTTTATGTCTTCATCTGGTTTCTTGTGTGTCGCCTCTCTCCTGTGCTGGGAAGCAAGTCCCTGAGTGCAGAGTCGGTCCTTCCTCACTGCCTCGCCCGGCACTAGCTGAGGGTAGCCTTTGAGTATTTGTCAAATGCATGGACAAGATAAATCTGCATTCTGGGCCGGATGGTGGTGGCGCACACCTTTAATCCCAGTACTCGGGAGGCAGAGGCAGGCAGATCTCTGTGAGTTTGAGACCAGCCTGGTCTAGAGTGAGTTCTAGGACACCCGGGACTACACAGAGAGACCCTGTCTCAAAAAAACAAAACAAAACAAAACAAAACAAAAAAAATCTGCATTCTGGAGGCATGCAAAATACTTGGACAAATGTGGAAATCTATGAATGGATGGATGGATGGTTGGTGGATCAATGGATAGTTGGACAGATGAATGAATTGGATGGATGAGTAGATGGGTGGCTGGCTGGATGAATGGGTGGCTAGATGGATAGATGGATGGAAGATAGATATGTAGGTTGATAGCTGAATAGATGGATGGGTGGTGACTAGATAGATGAATGGGTAGATGGGTGGATGGATGGCTGGAGGAATAGAGGGATGGATGAATAGGTTGATGGATATTGATGCTCTTTGTCCCTTTCCTGGACTTGGTTGGTCCTTGAGGGCTGAAATTCTCACATAACTCATAGAAACAGAGCCAGTAAGCACATCACGCTGTATGCCAAAACAGTTGCTCATAGTCTCTGAAATGCGGGTCACAAACCCCCGGATGCAGTGTGGCCCATCCTGTTGACTATGCACTCACCAGCTTGGTGCACAGAGGGCCTGGTGTAAGAGCCCAGGGTTCAAACCTGCCTCTGCCTCTGTTTTCCTAACAGGGACACACCCGGTGTTGACTGCATGCGGTGGGGTGGAGTGAGTGGGACAGGATGGGGTTCTGGATCATGACGTGGCAGTGCTGAGTATGAAGGTATGAAGGGAACTTTCTCCATCAGTGGTGAACTGTCCTTACCTGCAGGCCTGCCCTTCCTGTTGCTGGAATATCAGTGCGGGGCACAACTTAGCCTTTCTAAAAAACACATTCCAAGTCCCAAAGGACTGTGTGCCGTGTGTCACGTGCTGGAACAAGTCCTCAGCAGACGGTAGGCACAGCAAATGTTTGGATTTTATGGCTGCACTTGTGTGTGTGTGTGTGTGTGTGTGTGGTATATGTGTGGTTGTGTGTGTGGTGTGTATGTTTTAGTGTGTGTGGCATGTGTGTTAGTGTGTGTAGTGTAAGTGTGTGGTGAGGTATGTAGTGTGTGTGTGGTTGTATGTGTAGTGTGCATGTATGGTTGTGTTGTATGTGCAGTATGTGTGTGGTTGTGTTGTGTTGTGTGTGTGTGTAGGTCAGAGAACAACTTTCTGGAGTCAGTTTTTCCTCTACCTTATGAGTCCTGAGGACTGAACTTGGGCTGTTCAAGGGTGACCTTGACCTTGACCACTTGATCAACCTCCCCCCACCCCAGGTGTGGGGATCATAGGCATGTGCCTCCATACACTGTTTACACAGTGCTGGGCTTCCCATGTGCTGGGCAAACACTCCCAGCTGAGCTAGAGCATTACACCTTAGTTTTCCTTTGGTGAAAGCAAATTATTCGATGGTTTTATAGATCAGAAAGTACAGAGAAGAGACTCGATCAAGGTCACATTGGAGGGTAAGGACGGCCAAGTCTGTCAACACACAGTGTTCCAAGCCACAGCCAGCCTCTTGCCATCGGTCAATGCGCATGTGTCTTGTCGCTGACCAAGATTTTCCCTCTGCAATACCCAAAAGTTAAATTTAGCTGCTGCTAGCCCAAGAGAAGGGCTGAAAAATTGAGGTGGGGCCACAGCCCCATTTGAGCTAGTTCATTCAGAAGCACAGCTGTTGGGGGAGGGGAGCGGCTCATGCCTATAATCCCAGCACTTGGGAGATGAGGCAAGAAGGTCAGGAGTTCAAGGCCAGCCTCAGCTACATGAGACTGTCTTTTTATTTTGAGACAGGGTTTCTCTGTGTAGTTTTGGTGCCTGTCCTGGATCTCACTCTGTAGACCAGGCTGGCCTCGAACTCACAGAGATCCGCCTGGCTCTGCCTCCCGAGTGCTGAGATTAAAGGCGTGCGCCGCCGCCGCCGCCGCCGCCGCCGCCGCCGCCGCCGCCGCCACCACCACCACCTGGCTGAGACCCTGTTTTAGAAAAGAAAGCTAAAAGAAAAAAAGGGAAAGAAAGGAAAAAGAGAAAGGCACAACCGTTGGTTTGTGTGCGGCCGAGCAGTACGCCAGGGTGTGGAGTGTTCCTTCCTTCCCGTCTTATACAGGAGGAAAATCAGCCAGGGGGCGGTGGTGCTGCCTGTAGTCTGGCCTCCTAGGATGGCTGAGGCCGGAGGATGGCCCAAACCCAAGGGTTTGAAGCCAACCTGGGCAGCAGAAGAAAAACCAAAATAGAACTTGACCCCGATGGTTTCTCAGACCTGCATGGTTCTGATGACCTTGTTGGTCTGGAGAAGTAGAGCCACCCGGGGATCAGCTGGGGTGCCATGCATCTGGTTACTTCTCCACGTTAGGTCAGAGTTACGGGGCTCGGGAAGAGGACCACAGCTGTAAAGTGCCACTCCTACTAGCCATACCGAGAGTGCATGCTGTCAGTGTGTCCCTCGTCCCCGTGCTGAGATCAAATCCCTCTGCTGTACCGTGACTCGCTCTCTTCTGTCAAAAAAAGAATTCAGACAAATTCACGTTAAGCTTGCTGCCGATATCCTCACGGTCTTCTGGCTGTGTGAACTGCTGTCCCCAGGTCTCGGGTGCCGGTTGCAGATGCCTTTCACGTTGTTATCAGGGACGTTAGAATAGCCACAGAACACTGAAGGAGTGTTGGGAGTTTGGCGTTAAAAACCTAGCTGGCTGTCAGAAAGCTGCAGAGCCGGCAGGGAGGCTGTTTGGGGTGTCTTTGTTCCTTTAAATTGGGTCAGTGAGAGGGGATGGGGACTTCTGGGTACTGGTTTGAAACTTACAAAAAGAAAAACAAATAACCCAATGTGGGCTTCTTTTCTTTTCCTTCCTTCCTTCCTTTCTTTGATTTATTTGTATAGTGTTCTGCATGCCAGAAGAGGGCGCCAGATCTAATTTTAGATGGTTGTGAGCCACCATGTGGTTACTGGGAATTGAACTCAGGACATCTTGAAAAGCAGCCAGTGTTCTTAACCTCTGAGCCATCTCCCCAGCCCCTCTCCTCCTCTTCCTCCTCCTCCTCCTCCTCTTTTTCTTTTTTTGAGATGAAGTTATAGCCATGGAGAGGGGCTTCTAGAAAATCTAAATTGAGAATTTTGCTCACCCATTTTATTTTTCTTCAACTGTCTTAATTCAGGGCACACTGAACCTCTGACTCTGTATAACTGGGGCAAGGGTCCCTTCACAGGGCGGTTCACATGACGGCGGGGTGCCTGGTGGTCCCCTAGAGGGAGACCCTGGGCACAGAGCCCAGGACACAAGTGCCATCAGGTGTTACTGCCCTCAGCACCCCTGGCCCAGGGTTCATTGCTGGGTTGTTAGGCTGTGCTTCAGACCATACTGAAGTGTGTATAGTCCTGTCTCTACGAGGACCTCCCT
>CABHPP010116503.1:8689-21247 GCA_902168425.1 Peromyscus attwateri | reverse complement strand
CTGTCGCTCCCTGTCGGTGCCGTGACCTCGGGGTCCCCGGCTCTTAGTGCTAGGAGCGGCCGGGAGAGGGGCCCGCGCTGCACCCCTCCGGCCTCAGGCTGCCCCAGGGAACCCCGGCCGGCGCCCAGCCCGGGCTGACTCGGTGCTTTCCGCGGCTTGTCATCCTCTGCGCAGAAAGAACGTTCTCACTCACAGTCACGGTGCCAAACTCCACCAATTAGGACAGTATCTGTTTCTATCAGAAACGGTGCAAATAACGCATGAAAACCCACGAACACTGTGAGAAGTGAGAGGTGTAAAGGTTTAAAGTTGTGGCCCAGCTCCTTCGCCTCTAGTCATAGGGCACGCCTCACAGTTTAGTAATCATCGAGTGTGGTAAATAGGGTTTACGATGGGCATGCTATGTTCCGTACCTTGTTCTGAGCTCTGGGTTGGTCATGTCATTCATTCCCCACAAGTCTATAACTTACTGGAATTCCATGCTTCCTAGGCAGGATCTATACAGGGAAATCCAGGCAGCAGATTTATTTAAGTTAACTCGATCAAGGTTAAACAGAAAGTGCTGAGTCGTGATTCCAAACCAGCCAGCTTCTCTCCAGGATATACACTTTTAGAGATGTTGAATTTGTTAGGACAGGCTTGGGTTGAGTGGCTGTTGACAGTTGTATGAGAACATCAGTTTGGTTTTTCTGAAGTTGAAAGTGCTAAGGAGTGTCTCTGGGGTAAAGATACTTCTCCCTATTGGTTGATGCTTATTAGATTTCTGCCCGCTATAAAAAGGATGGCTGCAGGCAGAGAAGTTTCTTGAGGCCTTTAGTACAGTCCTCTTGACAACCTGCAGTTTTAGACAACTTTTCCTGGATACTTAACATGAAGATTGCTGGCTGAGTTGTGGCTGTGAAATTATATTATGTAGATGACTAGTATTTGTTGCGAAGATGATAGCAAAATCTGGGTGAAATATCTGGCTTTGAGGCAAAGGTAAGGAAGGATTTGACTCACATTATTAATATATTCCAGGATAGTTTCTTTGGAGTTTTAATCGCAGCATGTTTTTTCTTTATTCTCTTTTCCACATTTTTACTGTTGCTAGTTAGAACAATGCCCTTTATTCAATGTAAAGATTTTCTTTTTTAAATGACACTTTCAAAACTAAAGTAGATCTTACTATTTTGTTTGTTGTTTTGAAGGGGAACCTTGGGTGAAATTTCATAAAATTTGTTTGGAGTTGTGTTTCCAGGGCTCAAAGTTTGAGAAATTGATATGCAGGTTTTATGAATGCATTTAAAATAATTTGAGAGCAATACCAATTAAAAGTTTAGAAATGTTTTACAATGAGCAAGAGATCTGATTGAATTATGCCTCATGAGTAAGTAGCCTTATCTCCTTTGGCTGCCCGTTCATTCACCTATTAACAGAATCTTGAATGTATATGCTGGGAGCAACCAAAAAGGAAAAGGTTACATTCATTTTTCACATTTTTCTACAAAACAGGAAGATTCTTTGATCCATATGTAACTAATGGGTTTTGGCTTTTGTGGTGGTGAATTTGCTCCATTTGTCTAAAGAGGCTATCCAGTGCTCTAGTTCTGAGACGTTCAATCCGACATCTGTGTTTGGTAGTAGGGACACTTGTGAAAGCTAGGTCAGCACGCTGTGACTTCACTTAGATGCTGTCCCACTTAGTAAGAGAAATCACACAGATCAAGTGAAAAGTAGACCACGTAACACTGGAAGATGTTCATGAACCAAACTCATTATCGAGTAGAAGGAGAGTGGACTTCAGTGTAGATAGATGATAAGTCCTGAACTTATTACTGGATATTCGTCCTTGGGAAGCTGTTATACTATGATTCCTTGTGCTCTTGATAAATTTGACTTAATTTTTCTATGAAATCCAAGTTTTTAGGGTAAATATAAGTACTACAAATATGTGCTTTCTCATGCATATTCTTAGGGGCAAAAGAGGTGTATTTAATGTTAAAGAATACAGTCATTTAGAAGGAAATAGTTATTCTTGGTAAAGTGCCTTGTGAGCTATGAAAGGTTTGTTTGAAGACCTGTTTTCTAGCGTTTGAAGTAATACACTGGGAAAGAACTGAACTTGACATTCTCCCTTCACCAAGTGTCGGGGAAGTCTTTACTAAGCTGAGTGATAGCAGCCTTACACATCGTCGTGAACAGTGATTGATTAATCTTGGTAAGCAGGTGTCACAATTAATTGGTATGTTACCTTAGTCTTTTCTATTATAGATGTTTCAGCTAGGGAGTGAATGCCTTTTCAGATTGGAAGATTGATGATGGGGGAAGAAGCGTAGAAGCAAACATAGTATCAGAAGTGATGCTTCAGAGCCTGTAGCTTTCCTTCTAGTCTTTTGTTTGTTTCCATTAGAAAAGAATAAAACATTCAAAATTAGAAGACATTTCTGACAAAGGTAAAACAAAATTAACACCCATTTTTCACTAATGCTGAAGGTTTTAGGAGTGAGACTTAGGAAGCACAATGCTAGTTTGAAATGTAATCAAGACTACGGTAGACTTTAGCTGGAATTATATTTGAGTAGCATTGTGTAATATTATGCTGCAAAACATTCCTGTATAATTTACCTGTATAAATGACATATTTTTATTAGAACCTGGTTAAATTATCTTTGTAGAGCAGTCGAAATTTTTACTTATAAAAATTGATATTTTTTGTTGAAACTTAGACATTTTCTCCTTACTGTAGCTTTGGTACTTATCACTCTAATCTCTTTGGTAAATCAGAGATTGGAAAATATTTCACTAATGTGAATTCTTTGTAAATATAGAGTTATAAGCACTTTTGTATAGGCTATTTTAAAAATCATTCACTTTATTCCATATATAACTTTTAGCCCTTCATGCTAGTCATATTTGGATTCTGAATTTCGCATATTTATAATGGAATTTTTTTGCTTTTTTGTTTTTTGAGGCAGGGTTTCACTGTATAGCCTTGGTTGTCTTGGAACGCATCTGTAGCCCAGGCTGGCCATGAACTCACAGAGATCCACCTGCCTCTGCCTGCGATTAAAGGCTGCGCCAGCACCGCCTGACTGGAATTATATAACAGAAGAGGCAGGATTAAAATTTGCAATTTTTTTCTAAGCTACTTTTTTCCCCTTCCATTTTGAGACAGGGTCTCTCTATACACCCCTGGCTGTCCTGGACTACTGTGTAGATCAGGCTAGCCTCAAACTCACAGAGATCTTTTGCCTCTGCCTCCCAAGTGCTGGTACAAAGGTGTGTGCCACTGTACCTGGCCTAAGCCACTAAGAACACACTCCTTGCTGAGTGAGTGTAGAAGGAGCCCAGGCAGGGAGCTCTTGTGGGGTGGGCCAAAAAGACTCCTGGGATAGATAAATCAACCCCCTGAGGCTGAGAGTCCTCAAGCAACTGAATATTTATTGTTAATTATAGGGAACCTTTGAGTAACTTTAATGTGAAAAATTGAATGTTCTCTAGAAGTATATCTTCACTTCTAAGTAAAATTATAATAGATAATTTATATTATCACTTATATTATTAAAATACGTAATCACATAGTAGGGATTTAAAATAATTTAAATGGACTGTTTCAGTCTAAATTTGTGAAGTTGGTTTCTTTTTTTGTCTCTGTTATTCGGCTTCTTAAACAGATTTGATTTACGCCTGTGCTTGCTTTCTTGTGATTTCATTTTAGCCTCAGGGTATTTTACACAGCCCTTACTTCTCAGAACTCTTCCTCTCTAGTTCTACCTTCTAATCTTAGCACAACTACAGGTTTCTAATGGAGGCCTTTCTGACTCCTCCCTCACATCTTGCTGTATCCTGTTGTAGCACAGTTTTTCTGCCTTAGTGCTTTCAAAGCAAAGTACTTAGTTATTTTTTCTTTACAATTTTATTTATTTATTTATTTTTTGTGGTCCCACACATTAAACTCAAGGCATTACACATGCTCTTCAAGTGCTAGGCTGAGTTGTAATTTAAAAATTATTTTTATTTTTTAAATTATGTGGTGTATGTATGCGGATGTGTGTATGTGCATGTATGTGTAGTGTGTGTGCATGTATGTGTGTATGTGTGCATGAGTATATGTGTATAGTGTGTGCCTGTGCTTTTGTGCGTGTGCATGCACGTATAAGTCAAGGAGTCCAGAGGAGGTCTCTAGAGCCTCTGGAGCCGGTGTTACAGGCAGCTGTGAGCTTGCTAACATTCAGGGTACTGGGAGCTGAACTCAGTTCTTCTGCAAGAGCACTTATGTGTTTGTAACCTCTGATCCGTTTCTCTAGCCCCTGAACCATAATTTATATATTTATTTATTTATTTATTTATTTATTTATTTATTTATTTTTGGTTTTTTGAGACAGGGTTTCTCTGTGTAGCTTTGCGCCTTTCCTGGAACTTGCTTTGTAGACCAGGCTGGCCTCAAACTCACAGAGATCCTCCTGCCTCTGCCTCCCGAGTGCTGGGATTAAAGGCGTGCGCCACCACCGCCTGGCTAACCATAATTTATAATATACAGTTTATTTAAAGTTTAGTATTTGGGAAGTTTTGTCTTATGTATGTATCTCTGAAACTGTCCCAGTAATAATGATCATAAAAATAGCAATCACACCCAGACATTTTTAATGCCCCCTTTCCTGCTCATTGTTTCCATTTCTTAAGGAGAAATACCAAATAGTGCAGTGGCTGGATCATCTGCTAAATGCATGATTAGTTGTTTTTAAATTAAAGAAATTTATTTTATGTGAATGAGTGTTACGTGTCCCTGGAGGCCAGAAGAGGTTGGCATGTTCCCTGGAACTGGAGTTAAGGACAGTTATGAGCTACCATGTGAGTGCTGAAATTGAATCTGGATCCTGGATGAGCAGACAGCGTTCTTAACTGCACAGCTGTCTCTCCAGCCCCACAGGTGTAATTTTTTACATTTATAAACTATTTTGCAGAGTGAATATAATCATTTACCTTCCCAAGTAGTATTCAGATGTTCTAGTTAATTCCCATTCTAGTCAATACTTGTCCATTTAAATTGTAACAATTCTAATAGATAAGTGATATATCATTGGTCCTTTTTAAAGCATTCATTTAGAATGTGTGTGCACACGTGACCTGCCAGAAGACGTGTAGAGGTCATGTGACTACTGCAGGAGTCAGTTCCACCATGGGGTTCTGGGATGGAACTCAGGTTGTCAGCAGCCTTCCCTGCTAAGCCGTCTCACGGGTTCACTTTGCACCCCCAATGACTAATGATATCTTTGTTGTGTGCTTACTTGCCGTCTGTTTGTCTTCTTTACTGAGGAAACTTTCACATCTTGTCCACATTAAATTTTCCCCTTACTTTTCATTTTTATGAATTCTTTTATTTACTGGATAGTACTTGATCATTTGGAATTATTTTCCACCGGGTTGGGGCTGTCTTTTACTTTCTTTATTTTTAATGTGTGTGTGTCTGTGGGTCTGTGGGTGTGTGTGTATGTGTGTCTGTGGGTATGTGGGTATGTGGGTGTGTGGGTGTGTGGGTGTGTGGGTATGTGGGTGTGTAATGCGGACCTCGTGGGATCGCCCTCATTAGTTGCTGGGAGAGTTTCTGTAGCTCTTGCACTGTTTCTTCATTATGTGTGTGGCACAATTTACCACTTGTCTCAGGGCCCTGGTGCCGTGATAAACCCCATGACCAAAAGCAGCCTGGGGAGGGAAGTTGTTACATCCCCAAACTCCAAGTCTCACTCCATCTTTGAGAGAAGTCAGGACAAGGGCTCAAGACAGGAACCTGGAAGCAGGAACTGAAGTAGAAGCCATGGAAGAAAACTGCTCACTGGCTTGCTCTCCATGGCTTGCTCAGCCTGCTTGTTTTTACGTCTCACAGCCACCTGCCCAGGTGTGGCGCTGCCCACAGCAGGCTGGACGCTCCTGCACCAGTAATAAGTCAAGAAAATGTCCCACAGACTTGCCTACAGGCCAGTCTGATGGAGTCATTTTCTCAGTTGAATTTCCCTCTTCCCAGATGACCCTAGCTTGTGTCAAGTTGACCAACAAAACAAAACAACAAAAAACAAACAACACCAAAACCACTAAGGGCACACCAGTGAAGCCCTCCAGGACTGGGCTTTTCTTAACTCTCCAAAGATGACAGGAGAAACTCCACGATAGGCGTTTCAGATGACTTCTTCTGTATGACCCCAAGAGCACCGGCCTTAAAATAAACAGACATGGGAGATGAATAAAGTTAAAAGTTTCTGCACAGCAGAAGTTGTAGGGAGCAGAGGAAGCCCTGAGTGAGTTAAGTTCTGAGTGAATGTGTATTGCGGATGTGGGTGTGGCCATGCCAAGGACCCCACAGCCCCATGGGAGTGGCAGCCTTCTGCGGGTGAAGCGCAGAGGGGTGGCAAAGCTTTCCTTGGGGATCTAAGTGAGGACGGTTGATCAGTGTGTATAAAACTAGCACCTGAAGCTCCCTCTGCCCAGTTGCTCACAGCCCACAGACACCTGTGGAGACTAGCCAAGCTCTCCCATCTGCACTCTGCGTGATGAACCCTGAGGCTCTGGGTTGTGGCGGTATAGGCGCCACTCCGTCATGGTGTGCAAAGCCCATCTGATCCCAGCTGTCCTGCACCTGTGGCTGTGTGTCTGTCATTTCTCCATTCCTCATCTCCTCTAGTCGGGTTCAGACCTAAACTGCGCAAGTTGTGGCAAGAGGTAATAACTCATAGAGTGCAAATAAACTCTACAGATTGGAAAAATATTCATGAATCATACATTTGGGACGCTTACCCAAATTAAGGAACTCAAATACTTAACAAGAAAACTACCTATTTAAAAGCAGGCAAAGGACTTGAATAGAATTCTCTTAAGACATACAAAAGGCCAAAAATACATTAAATTTATGTTCAACATCACTATGCATTAGGGAAATGCAAATTAAAATTATAATTACTTCACACCTGTTAGAAAAGCTATTATTAAAAAGATGAAAGATAGCAAGTGTTGGCTACAATGTGAGGAAATGGAAATTTTTTTAGTGGAAATGTAAATTACTTCACCCATTTTGGAAATAGTGGGAAGGTTCTTTAAAAAAACTGGAACTAGATTTACCACGTGACTCAGCAGTTCCACTTTTGGCAATATGTCTTTACTCCTACGTTTGCGGAGAATGTAAGTGCTCATCAACAGATGAATGGTCTAAAAAAGTGGCATGTATGCACAATGAAGTACTGAGGCTGAATGGGAGTTGTGTCATTTGCAATGGAAAGGACATTATAGTAAGTGAATAAACCCAGAGTAGAAAGAGAAATAGCCCCTGGTTGGACTCACTGTGTAGGCTGGTGTTGAGGGTGATGGGGTGGACGAGGAAAGGGCAATGTTTGGTGAGAGGTATGATGTGGACAGTTTCAGTTAGATGGGAGGAAGTCTTGGTGTATGTAAATCACCTTGTACAGCAAGGTGATTTATGGTTACAAATGTGTATTTCAACACCACTAAAGGTAATTAAATGTTCTTATCATACAGGAAGATAAATATGTGAGGTGAAAGGTACATTAATTAGTGCTTTGCTTGTGTGGGTATGTGCACGTGTGTGTGGGCATATGTGCATGTATGTACATTATCATGGAAGCCAGAGGATAATGCTGGGTATTGTGGTATTGTTCCTCAAGTGCTGTCCACCTTTTTCCTTTTTGTTGAGATAGTCTTACCAAGTAGGCTAGGCTGAATGGCCATTGCGCGTCAGGATCTGCCTGTCTCTGCCTCCCCAGTGCTGGATTGTAGTCTCTAGTCAGCATTTCCAACTAGCTGTCTTCCCATCTCCACAGTGTGTGTTTGTGTTGAAACATCATATTGTACTCCAGAAGTATACACAACCAGTGTAAGACGAACTGCTAAATGGTCTATTAATAGAAAACCCCGAGCCAGATATTAGGGAGAAAACTGAGAGATCAGAGGAATAGAAAAAGCCACAGCCAACCCCACTTTACCAACCCCTCAACCTCCAGAGAGAGAGCTACTTCCTGTATACCCATGTCTGTATGCCTTTCTGTGCTCTCCATCTCACTTCCTCTCTCCACCCAGCTACATCACTTCCTCTTTCTGCCCAGCCCTATCACTTCTAGTGCTGGGATTAAAGGTGTGTGCCACCATGCCTGGCTCCATTCCCAGTGTGGCCTTGAACTCACAGAGATCTGGATGGATCTCTGCCTCCCGAGTGCTAGGATTAAAGGCGTGTGCTACCACTGCCTGACCTGTATGTTTAATATAGTTGCTGTCTTTTCCCTCTGATCCCTAGATAAGCTTTATTGGGGTGCACAAATAAAATATCACCCAAAACTAGTATTTGTCAACAAATGTAAAACAACAAAAAGGGAACCAACAAACTGGTAATGGTATTTCAACTAGAAAATCTGTTTTAAGAAACACCTCTGACTTGACAGGTCAGGTGGAAAAGTGCTTGCCATTGCAAGTGTGAGGATCCAAGTTCAATTCTCAGAACCCACACAAAAGCTGAGCATGGTATTGTGTGCTTGTGGGCTAGCAAGCCCTAGAAATCCTCTTGTCTTTGCCCACAAAATAACCCATGCAGCCATGCCAGTTTTATTTTATTTTATTTTATTTTATTTTATTTTTAAACATGGGTGCTGGGCTCTGAATTTAGGTACCCATATATCTCTGGTTCTTAGTTCAAGAACAGAGCATTGTAGTTTAATGATAGGTGTAGTGGTTCACAGCTACAATCACAGCAATCCATAGTCTGCGGCAGGAGGGTTTTCATGATTTGCAAGGTCAGCCTGGCTCTGCAGCAAGTCCTAGGCTAGCCAGAGCTACAGAGCAATGACCTGTCTTAAAAAGTTAATGGTTTGAAACTTAGAAGGCATATTACAAATTATGTGTTACTTAATATCTGGAGATCTCCACAAAGTGGCAGTATAAGGATGTTAGGAGTGAGAAGTAAATGAATAAATTGAAAACTAGTTGTTTGGGGTCACGTATGGTTTTAGAGTTTTAAGACTTGTGTTTTAGAACAGTTCTAGGTTGTGAATAATTTGAAAGTGTAATAGCAACGCTTTGAGGTGATGGTTGGAAGAATTAAGAGATTGAGAGACTTGAAAGGAAATTGTTCTTATTGCAGGTGTGAGTGGGCTCTTACTGTAGGGTGTGAGTGTGTTCTTACTGTAGGGTGTGAGTGTGTTCTTACTGTAGGGTGTGAGTGTGCTCTTACTGTAGGGTGTGAGTGTGTTCTGTAGGGTGTGAGTGGGTTCTTACTGTAGGGTGTGAGTGTGTTCTTACTGTAGGGTGTGAGTGAGTTCGTACTATAGGGTGTGATGAGTATATTGCCTTAGCTATCCTTGTAGTGCTACTGAAGGTGAACAAAATAGGGCAGCACATGTAGCTTCAGGTGCTCCTGTTGTGTAGTGAGGAGCAAAACACTTCCTTGATGTTCCTCCTCTAAGGAAGAGAGGAAAGGGTATGGTGGTTCTCTAGAGTACACCTCTTTGGAGGGAAGGAGAATGTTTTAAACTACAGCCAAGGAACTGGAGAACTCTCTGGTATCACCATTTCCTTACCTTGTGGCCAGCTGCTACTATTTTGAAGGTGATTTCCATGGTTACCTGGGGCCAAGGAATAATGAGATCTGAGTCTTTGCAGATTTTGTGTACACCTTGAGTGATGCCAAGGTGTTTGAGACTCTCCTTTGTCCCTTATTCCTGCTTGTTCTGAGCCTAATGACAAGTGGGAGTCGGATCTTAGAGTCGCTTGAGGTCTTTTCTGGGCATGTAGTCTGATTTAGGCATTCATGGGGCTTCCTAAATTCCGTGATGTATACCTGCACAGAGCTTTCACTGGCCCAGTTTTTGAAAACCTGCTTGTCAGTTTTCTTCTGGTTTTCAAGGAGTGCCCTTCATGAGTTTCCAGATCTTCACATTGACATGTTTCTGTCAGGAATATTGTTCTGTTATTCTTTTTTAATGATTAATTAAATTTGACAATTTGCTGAGGGTTTTTTTTTTTTTTTTTTTTTTTGAGTGCTGTTTATCCAATGTTTATTTCTTGGAACATTCTCGTCAGGTTTTGTCATCTTGAGCAGAGTATCCTGACATTATTAAATAAGTTGGCATGAATTCCTTTTTTCTCTAATCTCTGAAAGAAATTACAAAACATTTTTATTATTCTCATTTAAGTAGTGGAAAAGTTTTACCAATGAAGCCATCAGTGCTCCCGGGTATTTTTGGTGCCGTGTTGTTACTTACAAGCTTCTTTAGCAGATACAGGACTTTTTAGATTTTCCATTTCTCTATTGTTGGTTTTGCCAGGTTGAGTTTTAAAGACTTCCCCCCCTTATTTTATTTAAACCATCAAATTAACTGACAGGAAAATTTTAATATCCTATGTTTTTCTATTGAGTTAGTAATAATAATGCCCCCTTTTCCTTCTCGATAACTAATATTTTTTTTCCTTTCTTGACAAGTTTGTTAGGAGTTTAACAACTATTATTCTATATGAAATACTTTTTAGTTCTACAGGTCTTTCTTTTTGATATGATTTTACTATTTTGAGAATTTCTATTTTTCTTTTACCATTTCATTCCTTACAATTCTTTTTCAATGTGTTCTTCTAGTTTCTTGAGTTACAATTTATATAATTGGTTTTCAGTTTTCTAAAACTTATGTTTAGAGCTATAAATTCTGCTAAGCAGTATTTCATCTTCATCTTACAAACTTTAGTAGGTTGTTATCTTAGAATGAGTCAATTAAAATGTTTTCTAGATGACTTTGTGACATAGGAAGCTGCTGCTTCTTAATTCCCAGACATTTAGAGCTTTTTAAATTATAGTCTCCATTATTGTACACGAGCTGCATGGATTTTGGAAGCATGACTATTGTAGCCAACATTCATTAATTGATTAAAGCTATTTAATTCAGTTCTGGTGTTTTGTATGCTATGGCCAAAGGACAAGTAGCCCCTTTCTTTAAGTCAGAAGTCAATTTTTTTTTTCCAGTCCTGGATTTTGCAATACGCAGGCTCGGAAGGTTCAAAAAAATATGTGCTGATCCAGGTTCTAAAGTACATGTGATTAGAATCCTAACTCTCAGGTGTCCACTGTTTTTGTTTGTTTGTTTGTTTTTTAATGTAATTTTTAGCATATGACTTGAGGGCTATGAAGAAAACCCATGAGAGGTCATGACCAGACATCCACCCGTTTCTTTAAGTGTTAGAGAAGTCTCTGGCATTCACACTGCACCAGAATCAATAGATAGCTTTCTTTCTTTAGCACATCATTGTGTTTTTACAGCAGTAAACAAACTCCACTGTCTTTAAAAAATTTATTGTGTGTGTGCGTGTGTGTGTGTGTGTGTGTGTGTGTGTGTGTGTGTGAGAGAGAGAGAGAGAGAGAGAGAGAGAGACAGAGAGAGAGAGAGAGAGACAGAGAGAGAGACAGAGAGAGACAGAGAGAGACAGAGAGAGAGAGACAGAAACACAGACCAAGACAGTTGTGTGGAGGTCAGAATGTAACTTGTTGGAATGATTCTCTCTTTCCACCATGTCGGTCCTGGGGATCAAACTCAGGCTGTCTGACTTAGCCACAGGTACCTTCACCTACTGAGCTCCTTGCCAAGCCCAATGCCACCGTCTTTATGATTACCTTTCTAAATTTCTTAAGTACTAGTATAAATACTGCAAAACATACTGCATTAGTGAGTGCAACCGTTTCTGCTGGTGTAACCCATGTAACATACACCTTTGGAGGGTTTGGGGACCGATATAGAGAAGAGAGGGCAGTCAGATAGAGTGCCACTCATCAGCTACCACAGGGACTATTGGAGTCCAGTTCCACAGGGAAGTGCAAGGGACAAGTGTGCTTAGTTATTATCAAAGCAAAGAGGCAGGGAAGCCAGAGGCATTTATGTTCCTTAGATTAGACTGTTGGCTAAAGGCTGTTCCTGGGAGGGAGTAGATTCATAATCATGTTTTACCATTTGCATAATAAAATGAGTTTTAGCTGCCATAGGAGAGCCCTTCAACAAAGATTCAGATACTCATCTTAGAAATCAGACCAAATGTATGGACATGTAAGGAGGTCTGAGAGAATGTGAGCACAGCACTGCTACTGTCAGTCACTGTACTATAGTGTGAGCACAGCACGGCCACTGTCAGTCACTGTACTACAGTGTGAGCACAGCACAGCTACTGTGAGTCACTGCACTACATTGTGAGCACAGCACAGTCACTGTGAGTCACTGAACTACATTGTGAGCACAGCACAGTCACTGTGAGTCACTGAACTATAGTGTGAACACAGCACGGCCACTGTGAGTCACTGTACTACAGTGTGAGCACAGCACGGCCACTATGAGTCACTGCACTACATTGTGAGCACAGCACAGCTACTGTGAGTCACTGCACTACATTGTGAGCACAGCACGGCCACTGTCAGTCACTGTACTACAGTGTGAACACAGCATGGCCACTGTGAGTCACTGTACTACAGTGTGAGCACAGTACGGTCACTGTGAGTCACTGTACTACATTGTGAGCACAGCACAGTCACTGTGAGTCACTGCACTACAT